>VCJA01005216.1:29229-42549 GCA_024139275.1 Backusella macrospora
TAGGTCCGACCATAATAGAATCAAGAACCTGATCATATTCTGAACTTTCAGCTGCACCAACGTAAATCATTCTCCATTCAAGATCTATTACTCAATTATTTTAATATTGCGCAATAATAAATAAATAGGAGTTTTAGAAATACCATCTTTTAAAGGAGCATTGCATTCAAATGTGATTTCAAATTGGAAAGGATTGGTAAAAGCAGTAGGATTATCCAAAATTTGTACGTTTATAATATTAACCAAAGACATTCTAATTTATAACAATAAATAAAGGAGAAAAAGAAGAAAGGAGAAAAAAAAATCGAACGAAAAAACACGATTTTTTTAGGACGCGTATTCACTGTGCGGGAGGTCCGAGGACAGTGACGGTGATTTGCTATTGAAGCATGTGACCAGAAGAATTGCAGATTGAAAACATGATCAGATGATCATCCATGATCATTCAGATGATCATCCATGATCATTCAGATGATCATCCATGATCATTCAGATGATCATCCATGATCGTTAGTTAAAATCATATAATGCAATTTTACTTACAATTCAATAAACAAGATACATGGAGAAACTTAATATGAATAAAAAGCACTGAAGGGAAGAATTTACTTGAATCAGCAGGCTCAAAGAAATCAAAACACTTAATATTTTTAGAAAACCCTCCTCCACAGACTATTATATCACAATTGGGATAATAGTGTGCTGGCTTCACCTCACTTAATTGATGGTAAATAAGACTATCTGAAATATTCATTATTACCTGCCTTCACAAGAGCGATAGGGATGATAAATTCAATTCCTTCTCAGCTCTTCTGTAAATATTGATAGTCTTAAAAAATCATAGTTACTGTTTATTTCAAAAAAAATTCAAATTATTGGAAAGCAGGGGATCAAGAAAAAAAAAAAGAACAATTGGTTGTATCTATAAACATAATGAATAATAATAAAGGATCACAATGGACACAGGTCGTATCAGAATAGATGTAAACATTATATATGATTGAGAAATAAGTCAGCAAAGAAGTATTCAAAGTAATTATCAGCTACAAATTTGGAATATACGCTAACAAATCAATCATTTGTCAAAGTGCTAATACACCCAAAATATGCTACCGAAATCTACCCCTATCCAAAATGCTAATTCATTTAGTACATGCTGCCAACATAATTGCCTGATTTTTTATACCCATTTTTCATTTCAAGGGTGTAAAGGACTCGATTTTTCGATTGAAACTGTACGATTAAATAAATGAGGTATTTCATCACACTGTAAGAGTTTTTATTTTGATGCATAGATTGTTACTCTATATGTGGCGAGTTTCTTCGCTTATTTTTTTTTTCTCGATTACAAATTCAATAATGCTTCTATATACTATTTCATGATTTATGCGTCTTGCTCTTTTATTCAATTTTGAGCAAGCCATAGGTGTCACTTCAAATACCTCAGCTAAAAGACTGCTTTTAACTCCTTGCTAATAATCACAACGATTATTTCTTGCTAGTTCGAATCCATGTCGAAGTGTCACGAAATGAACCTTTAAGCGTTTTTTTTCTTATTCTTTGATGATTTTCTCAAAAGTTTGAATATTTTCTCATTTTCTTGAAACACACGGAATAACCTTTTTATTAGAATTTGTATCGCATTTTCGCTGTTGTTATCTACTTTGATTTAGTAATATCTGGTAGCTAGCTCCCATGTTCTTCTTAAATAAAACGTTTTTAAAGAGAAATCGATGGGCCACAAGCTATCAAGAATATTTATGTTGGTGGCATATTTATTCGATCTATCCTTTCAGTTTCAGCACTTGACACATTACTTCCGAAAAAGCTGTGGTCTGCGGTTGTCTTGTATTATTAGAACTTTTTAGCATTATAAATGCAGAATAAGCTATTTATATCTATTATTAGAACAGCTATCATGAACAAACATTACAATGGCTTAAAATAGGAGAACTGTATATTTCCTATAAATGAGTTACTTTGTCCCACTAAATTCTCTTGTGTAAGTATTTTACGTTGTATTATATAATAAGATAGCTGTATTTTTGAGCTAAAAGTGTTATTAAATGAAGAATTCTCTTATCTTTAATCATAGCTTTATGTTAAAAGAATTTTGTTACCTTTTGTATTTTGGCTTCCAATAAGACTTCATTGGATTTCTTCTTTTGATTGGCCGAAAATATCCATATAAAAATAAACAAAGAAAGAGTGTACATTTTTTTTCTTTTTCTTTTTCTTTGTTCTAAGAAAAAAAATAAGATAGTATGGCTTTCTCTTCCATGGATTTAGATTCTTCGCTTGATGATCTCATCAAGCAGAGAAAGAAACAAAATCAAAGACCTGTGCCAACAAAAAAAGCAACTAAACAAATAAACCAAAAGAAATTCCCAATCAAAAAAATTCAAACAAAAGCAAAAGTAACAAAACCGAATAATAAAAATAAGAAACACATTCCAATCAATTCGAGATTAGTAAGTTTTTCTTCTTCTCATCATAATATTGTAAACGCGTTATTTTCCCATTCTCTTAATATCCAAAAAATAAAAATAAATAAAAATAGGGTCAAAAGGGTCTAGTTACGACTACCTCTTCATCTAAAAAAGCAGATCCTTCACAAATCATCATTACAAAAACCATTCCATCACAAAAACTAAAAAACAATAACAACAATAATCATATTCATAACAATAGCAACAGCAACAGCAACAGAAATAACAACAGCAACAATGATATTTATAATAGTAGCAGTAGTAATAGTAATATAAAAAAAGGATTCCGCATGCAGCAACAAACACAGCCCAAGCTATTTACCTCATTTAAACCGCCATTAGAAGAACCACGTACTCAATTCTCTATTCGGGGTCGATCCAATACAATTAATAGACATATTGGTTTATCTATTAGAGGTGAATCAGGTCCTTCTAAAGTTTTGATTAGTAACCTCGATCCTAGAACAAATTCGGATGATGTAAAGGTAATTTATAAACAGAGGAAGAAGGAAAGAAAAAGGAGCTAGGCTTTTTTTTTAAAAAAAACAAAAAACAAACACAGGTGTCTTGCGAGTCTTTTGGAGCAATTTTACATTGTGAAGTATTACGAAATAGTTCTGGACAATCATATGGCGAGGCTGAGGTTGAATTTAGTTCAAAGAGTGCAGCGTTGGACTGTATAGCACAATTTGATAATAATTTGGCAGATGGTAATTAGAAGAGGTGTAGGGCTTCGTGATATGTACATATATATTAATGATGAAAGGGGACGGGCGGAATTATTTATAGGTCGTATATTACGTGCTATCTTGAGAGAGCCAAAACCATCAATACCTTCTTTTGCTGCAAAGCAAATTCGTTCTTCTACGCCATCTTTTTTGTAAGTGTCTTCTTTTATAGTGAGCTATATACATTGATTATCTCCCTTACCGCTTCTTTGTTCTTTTTATTAGTCCATCTGGGAAGATGTATGCTGATCAAACCGGTAACTCAAGATATGATATCCAGCGCCATTAACTCAATAGCTCTTCGATTATTCAATGAATAAACGCAGACGCACTCACTCACGCACACAAAAAAAGAAAAAATAACAATAAAAGAATAGAGGATTTTACATACACCCAGATTATTTTTAAAAAATTTTCTTTTTTTATCGAAATAAAATCTGGTCGTGTAGAACTGCCTATTGACACTACAACTTTTTGGGCACGTTCTTTATTATCTGGCACGACTTTCTCTAAATCAAACTACCTCGAGTCAATTGTTAAATGCTCCTTAGATGTTTAAGTGGGATTAGTGAAATGGATCAAAGGCTTTAAGACCGTTTCTTTGGAATAGTTTTTTTTTTTCCCTTTCTATTTGAAACTATCAATGAGGGAAGCTGTTTAACAAACCCCTTCTCCCAACATGACCGCCAAAAAAGTGCGTACACAAAAAAAACCCTTTTCTATTCAGTTTTGAACCAAAACTAGATCAAAGGACACCTTCAATCCATCTTCACTAGTTCCAACCCAAATGGGCTTATATCCACCCATCTATGCACAGGTGTGACAAAAAAGCGTAAACTTTTTTACATTTTGGAATTTTTTAAAACTCCCTTTTTCGATTACATCTCTCTTTTTTATTTGGTTTTCTTCCTTCTTTCGATTTTATTTTTTCAAGAAAATAATATATAATGGCCAGTCTTATAAAAAACGCTTCTCCTTTTAAACTTGCGTTAGTTCAACTCGGCAATGTTGGAGCAAACAAGGCCAAAAACTTGGTTCACGCCCGTGAGAAGATTTTAGAAGCTGCCAAAAACGGAGCTCAAGTTGTTGTTCTTCCTGTAAGTCTGATGTTAAATTCATTCATTCATTTATTAACATTCATTTGACAATAAACTTTTTATAGGAATGCTTCAATTCGCCTTATGGAACACGCTTCTTTCCGGAATATGCCGAGAGTTTAGAAAGTGGCGAGTCTGTTTCCATGCTATCTAAAGCTGCAAAGGTAAGTTTTTTTTATGTGTATTAGTAATAAAAAGTACTTTGTGTTTGAATTTAACATGATTTTCTTATTAGGAAGCCGAAATATATCTTATTGGAGGTAAAGAGTAGTATAACAAATGGATAAAACCAGCACTTACAAGTAAATGTATATTAAAGGTTCCATTCCCGAACGTGATACTAGTGGTAAGATCTATAACACGCTTACTGCTTATGACCCTAGTGGAAATATGATTGCAAAGCATCGCAAAGTACATTTATTTGATATTGATGTACCTGGAAAGATCAAATTCAAGGTAAAAAATACTTTTTTTTTATTTTTTATTAATGCGTGTTTGTATTATTAAGACCAAAAAAAAAATGCAGGAAAGTGACACTCTAACTGGCGGTGATTGGTTGACTCATATTGACACAAGTAATGTTCATTTAATCACACCCGAAAAATAAATAAATAATAGTAGCAATTACTAATAGTAATTTTATATATCAATTAGAATATGGTAAGCTTGGCATGGGTATTTGTTATGATATAAGATTCCCTGAAATGGCTATGGTTGCTGCCAGAAACGGCTGTATTGCCATGATCTATCCTGGTGCCTTTAATATGACAACTGGTCCCCTTCATTGGGAGTTGTTACAACGCTCCAGAGCCAATGATAACCAGATGTATGTTGCTGCTTGTTCACCTGCTAGAGACCTTTCTGCCGAATATCATGCTTGGGGCCACTCCACTGTAGTTAACCCTAAAGGTGAGGTGATTGCAACTTGTGAAGAAAATGAAACCATCGTCTATGCTGATATTGGTAAAGTGTATTTATCTATCGTTTTTAAAATATTATTTTGTGCTTATAAGATTTTCATTATTACTATTATTAGATCCTGAACTTGTTAAAGAAACACGCACCAACATTCCACTTTATCATCAACGTAGATTTGATATCTATGGTGATGTTGCTGACACCGTCAACTTTGGAGAAGATAACACTGGTGTAAAGAAGGTATAAAAAAAGTCTTGTATATTTCAAGACCCTATTATGGTCCATCTTGTGTTTTTTCTTCTTCTTTATAAACAAATTAAAAATAACACTAATAAAACCTTTGTTTTGATTGTGTCATACATTTATGTTTTATTTTATTTTACCAAGTGAAAAGATCCCTCAAACTAACACTTCCTAATATAATATATCGGTTATACAATATTTATAACTGTATTTTATTTTAGTTCCAATGATTATATTTTTGAAAAAAAGAAATAAGCCTGAATAAAAGGCAATATTTCTGATCCAGCGAAATTAAACTTTTTAGTCGCTGATAAAAGACACGAACTTGTGTATTAGATTTCTTACGCAAAAAAAAAATAGCACTTTTTTTTTTAGAGAAACAATTAAAAAGGAGCTATGTTTTAGTGAAGTATGAAATTTCTATTATCTATAAAGTAATTATTATATCAAATTGGTAGTAAACTAGTTGAGATCGGAGTCAAATCGTCTTGTTATTTGAGATTGTATCAAAGAGGCAATAACAACAAAGAGAGGTCTGAACTGTTCGATAAAGATATAAAGATATCTTTTTATTTATTTATTTATTTATGTAACTAATGCTAATAGTAGTGGTGGTATTGTTATTAAAAGAAAAGGGAGAGTTCATGTTTCTGAGTACTTCAAATATCATAAGACACGCTTGTTCCTGTTTATTCGGTATATTAAAATACCCCTTTTCAGGGTAAATGTTTCAGAAAAACGAGGATATTCTTTTATTTCCTAATTGGAAGAAACCAAGAGACGGAAGCTATAAATTCATTAAAATGCACAGTTGACTGAAAAAATAATAATAGTGTATTTTATTCTCTCTTTCAATATAAGCACCTGAATTATGAGTAGCTAGTAGCTTCCATTGTATGTAAATGAGTTTTCAATCAGAAAGATAGACTTGAAGATGCTTGTATTTCCCATAAAACAAAACTATTATACAAGAAAAGTTCTAGAATAACAGCAAGTTTTTTTTCTTTTGAAAAGATCTCTACATAGCGCACTTATTCATAAAGTCTAGTTCTCTTCAGATAAACCACATACAATTATCAATAACACTATTTTATCTTATTCAACACACTCAATGGTATAAAACAGATGATTGTATATGGATATTTTAATGAACGTCATTACGTTCATCTTGGTGACTCTTGATTCTGTTAACTATCCCGATTTTTTCTTCTAGCATATTTTAGCATTAAAATCCACTTTTCATCTTATTAAAAATATTTATTTATTTTTACAACCTCCCCCCCCCCCTAGAAACCAGGGAATTTATCTCGGTATGGATCGTCCTGTGGAGTGCCGTATGAGGCATAATCTTCATCATAGAAATCAAAATTACTTGAATCCCCAATACTTTTAATGGAAGGTATGTATGGAGGTTTAATTTTACGCTGGATTAGAAGATCAAAATCGATTGGACTAAACCATTTATGTTCCATGATATCGTGATAGCCTTTCTTTAAGTTACCGTAACGTCGTGTTAAGTCTGTTGTCAGAAGATGCTTGAGCAAATCCTTAGAAGAAGAATCAAAAGATAGTGGATATTTGGGTTGAGTTGATAAAATCTTTTCGTACAACTTAAATTGATTTTCGTCATAAAATGGTGGGTGCCTACAGTACATGAATATTAATATATATATATATATAATGATTTATACATCTTTAGTACCCAGGTGAGATACCAGTTGTTTACGTACCCAGCCAGCATTTCATATATGAGAATCCCGAAAGCCCAGTAGTCTGCTGTCTTTCCATAACCTTTGGTTTGAATTATCTCAGGTGCAAGATAATCAGGTGTACCACAAACTGTCCAAGTTCGATCTGGAACTCGTTTTGCAAATCCAAAATCTGTTATTTTAATGTGACCATGCGCATCCAGTAGCAAATTTTCTGGCTTTAGATCGCGATAGATGATATCATTGTCATGTAAATATGATAGTGCTAAAAGTACTTCACCAGCATAAAATCGGGCTGTGTCACTTGGAAATTTCTATCACTCAAATTAAATCAGTATTTCTATGAGCTGGTGCATTTTCTTTTCTTTTTACCTTTGCTCTCCTCAAAACACTAAATAACTCGCCACCTGGTACATAATCCATGACCATGTAAAGATTGCTATCGTCCTGAAAACTTCCCCAGAGATTGACACAAAAAGGATGTTTGATCGACATAAGAATGGTACGTTCATCATTGGTGTGTTCCACTTGTTTTAGTTGTACAATTTCGACTTTTTTAAGAATTTTCAATGCATAATATCGCTTATTTATTTTTGATTGGACTAAATGAACTCGTCCAAACGACCCTGTACCTAACGTGCGCTGTATATTGAAATCAAGAAGCTTTAGTTTAACTTTATTCGATGTATAATCTTGGCTTTCTGCGTCGCTTGAAACTTCTGATGACAAAAGTTCGTCTATACTAGATTGCCTGATGTTGTTATATGTATTGGATGGTGTCTTGGGTGGTGTTGAAGGAAGATGTTCAGGATAAAACGGGGCTAAAAAAAAGTGGGAAGAAATGATTACAACAGAGGTTATATATTAATATTAATAAATCCACTAACTATAGTTTGTAGCACATATTGAAGTTTCTGGATGCTCTTTTTGCTCATTTTTTGTGAGAGAATTATCTTCAGAAGATTTAATATTAGGTTTCGAGTTGGATTTTTTGGATGATGGTTCAATTTCGGTAGGTCCAACTAAAAAGTAAACACTGTAAATATTAGTATTTAAAATAAAAACTGAAAATAACTATTACTTCTTGAAAATAATCAGCTTTTGTTTATTTACTTAAAGGTAGCTCAACATAACTATCAAGCTTTTCGAGTTTGTGATGAAAAGTAAACTTCGGTTTCGCTTTATCTATGAATTTGTTTATCATGGTAGTCATTTTTTAAAAAGAAAAAAGAAGAAAATAAAGCCGAGAAAAGAGCGCCCAGCCACCTTAACACCACAACTATTATTTATCACAATTAATTATTAGTCACTTTTGTTTGTTTCATTGGGTTTGCATCATCTTCCAGATCGGACTTTTAACAATATTCCATTATTATTGCCTGATTAAAATGGTGTGTCAGCAAATAAAAAGAATTTACTTTACTTCGAGTTGTGATAATTCAATTTAATAGACATCTCAGTTGCTGCAATGAAAAATAAACTGAGTTATTAGAGTGGCCCAAGGGTAGCCAACATAAAACATATGAGAAGCTTTTTGTACCAACAGAAAGATTACAGTCACCATGGTTACAATGGCCGGTTTGGAACACATGGCCATTACTGTGCTATACTGATCACATTGTTTAAAAATAATAGTTTATATTATAGCGCATTTTCAATAGACTATCCTATTTAAAGAGTATGTAAATCTATACAATACAAATACTCAATTTTGTTAAAAAAAACAGTTAATATTACAGAGTAAATACATTAAACATATTTATCAGTGCCAATGCTATTGATTAAAGGGAGATGGTAAAATCAGAGCTTAAACTCTTGAACCAGTTTAGACAATTAAATAAATACCTTCAGATCATCACTAGAGGACTGACGACAGACTGGTGAAAATCGGGGGGAAGGTTTAAAAAAAACCTGCTGTCAGTCATTTTTTTAGCGGGCTGATAATAGTCAGTGCTGTAGTTATCTTCTATAGACGATTTAATAAGCTATTTTATTCCCCCTCTTTATACATATAATCACACATACACCAGTTGTCTTTTTTTTTTAAGCTTAGTAGAAATATGGAAAAACATAAAGCTCAAATATTTCAGTATATTGTCCAAAAGAAAAGGAATAATGATCTTAGTGATAGTGTTTTTCTTTGTATGTCCTATTTTTAATAAAAGAAAAAGATACTTGTAAGCTTTAGCAATGCAAAAATACAATAAAAATCAAAAAATAAACTTCATGTTCTCGGTTTATTAAAAAAGAGTGAAAAAGATCTCATAATTAATGCTGGGATATAATATTTAAATAGAGTGGATGAATATTAATCTCAGTTTTCGAAAAATAAAAAATAAAACACTGATTTTCGTCAGTCCGCTAGATATGCTTTCAGAAAATAAATTTTCGAAACGAGCGATGGATTTATTGAGTATATCTGTTATATTATATTGTTAATATTGTATTTTCACCAAATAAGCTCACATACATTTTACGTGCTTACTAGCTTTAGAGATAAGTTTCATTGTTATCGATGTTAAGATCCAGTCCACTAGCATCAGCATTGCATTTCATATTGCTCTGCCCTGTAATGCAACATCTAGTACCCTTGGTATGGACTGTATCAAGGAACCGATTAAGTTTTTATATAATTGTAATATGCTCAAACACCGAAGGCGAATAAGTCCAATTTAAAAATGCCTATCCAAATTTCAGTTTTAATTCAGCTATTACACTCCTTTTACTTAGATAAAAGAATATAAATTAAACCATTACATCTAGAACAAGCAGCTTGTTGTATCCAAGACTGCATATCAACTTGTTTTAATTAAATACTTACATATACACTAGTTAATTTTCAATGAATTACTCAGTAAAATTACAATTCTAACAATAACATGTATAAAGTACATTTAATTCATGCTTTTCTGTTCAAATATACATGAGTACAGCGTACCTATACTTTATTCTAAATGCGTGAGAATACTGTATATTCAAATTGAAATGAACTACCATATATATCCATCAAACTAGCTATTTAAAAAAAATTACCAAGTAAGTATACATTAATAAACTAACAGAAATAAATGGCGTTTATATCATTATTTCGTATTGTTTATATCATAAGTAAAAAAAAAAACCTATTTGTAGAATATGACTTTTAATGGAAATATATATAATTTCAAGCTTTTTGGCGTAATATTTGTATCACTCGTGAGGATAACAATGTCGACTCCTTTTAATCACGGGTTCCCCTTCTGTTTCTTTTCAACATAAATACGCCTTGTTTGATAGGACAGGCAGCGAAGAAATTAAATGGTACATGAAATCGTTGTTATTTCAATAATCATAAATACCTGTAACCAAGTCCTCTATTCTCAGTGTTAAATACATAAATCACTATATCAATATATTCTATGTCAGCTTATTTCTTGATTTGCTGTTTTTACAATGTAGTCGATTATAGTTACTACTTTTTGTATATAAGATGTCAAATAAATACAACTTCACTTTAATTATAAGGCGTAAATATTCATTTATTTTCTGAGGCTTTAGATTTACATTGACTAATCTGCATGCAGTTTTATATCCTTACGCAGTAGAAATTCAAGCCGATCAACATACAGCTTTGTTGTTTATTATACTATAAGCTATATGAGGAAACAACGTCTACTATGGCGTCAGGAGTGACCGATCTACTATACATCGTTAAGATATAAAGATAAAACATAGGCGTATTTGTTATTTCTCACTAATGTCGTTGCCAACTCTAAAAATAATGTGGTGCCCCTTTTCGGCAAGACTGAATGCCTGAGCGCTTAACCAATAAAAATCAAAGATGCATAATCTCCATACATTCCTTTCCCTTCCCTCACCCAATCATCACTATCTCCTTGATATAAACAGAACTAGGTTTATTCATTCATATAAAAAAGAAATATAATCATGCGAAATTTTCTGAATCGGTAATACCACTGATGTTTGCCACTTCGATCGATGCATAATTGTTTGGCGAAATAACTTTAACAATAGGGGTGTGGCTATTAGTGTAAGTGAAGTGATAGTAAGTAAAATATAGTATAACTCAAGAGATAATGTTTAACTGTTTTACGCGAGATGCTAGTACAAAACCGAATCCAGATACCTGTACCAGTACAATTACCATTTTAGATGACTTGAAAATATCGAAATCAAATAAGTAAAGGACAATGCAGGTGGCTATATATTTGAATGTAATAACACCAATGAATAAAGTAAGTAGGAGCACTGCCTCAGAAACCAAAAAAGAGGGGTAGATATGTAAAACAATAGGCGAAAAATAAACAAGAAAAAAGATCACAGAAAGCGATGTTTCGAATATACCTTTGCGAGATCTTATAATCATACCAGCTGCAAAACACCCTATCCCCTTCCCTAGACTTTAATATTGAAAGAATAATAATAAAGTAATAACAATAGCTAGCGTTGCTAGTAACATCAGCTCGTTATTTTTAAGAACAGATTGAATCGGTAGAAATCTTTTAGCTATAGGTGGGACTAGTGGTATAAGTTTAATACCACCGAAGCAGATACCTCCAAATATAGCAAATGAAGCTGAAAGTTTGATAACAATAAAAAATATTTCAGCACCTGATTTTAAAAGTACTGGTAAAATAGCTTTGAACATTATTTTTAGTTTATATTAAATACATAATGACTCCCTTAAAATATACTACCAGTAAAAACCAAGATTAACATCCTGTATCACCAGTAGCCCATGGAGATGCTCCAATTATTCAAAGTTAATACATTTGGCCATTATGGCAATTGAACTTAAACTGACACATACGCCCATGAATATATACCCCTTTATCTAGACGCCAAACAACACAAATGCAGCTATGATAACTATAAGGAGAGCTACAGCTCCTCCCAAAGCCAATTTCCGCGTCTTTTTTAATTTCTCAAAGGAAAACTCAAGACCAAGCACAAACACAATTAAAATCACACCCATTTGAGCTAGCGTTTCCACTTGAATAAGTTCCTTAAGCAAACTTGGATTAGTGTCAGTGTGATTGTAAACAATGCATTCTTTACCTGAATCAGGTTATAGCCAGCTGGGCCAATCAGAATACCAGCAAGAATGTAGCCAAAGAAAGCTTAAGAAATAAATAAGAGTGGATACGTCAAACATTCCGATCTGCGTCAAGCAAATAATATTCGCTTACCAGGTAAATAGATCAACCAAAATAACCAACCAAGCATAAAGGAAACAACGAGGATTAATATAATAGCGTAAATCAATTGGGCATCTATCATAATTGAAAAAATGACGTCAATTGATTTCACGTTCGGAATTACTTTCTTTGTATTACCTTCAATAATAGCCGTTGTGTCAAAAGGTCGCATTAAAATGTATTCGTTGTGTTCACGATCTAATAATGTCACTAATGAATCGTCATGTTCTTCTACATCTTTAAATTTAAGAACAGTCTCTATATTAACTTCATTAGCAGTTTGGAATGCTTTATTACTTTGCAGGCTTTTTCTAATTAATCAGCGTTTCACTGACTTCCTTTAATACATCTTGAAAAGCTTCATTCAAGCTACTGTTCTTCTCTGAAGAATTGAATTCGAAATCGTCTTTTAACTCTCCTTGGAATATTTTAAGCTCATGTTGGAAGTCGAATGTTATTTTAAAGCTTCGTTTTCGAATTCAGTAGCATTGTAAATAAATAGAATGCCATGCATGTAACTTTAAAAGATTAAGAATTCCTCCAATTTCGCAAGTGCACCTAGCTGATCTAGATTAGAAGACACGGACGTTGTCTTATTAAATAATATAATTTTTGATTCTAGCTGTTTTTGATGTTGAAAAGATTAGTTCCATAAGTTATCAATAGAACCTATTGAAGACGTAAGCTATTTTTGAATCAATTAAATTTAGAGTAAATTGTATTGGTTATAGAGTGTATTTACAGCTGGAAGTGATGATTCTGCAAAGACGACTAATAGAATCAATGTAATATATGAGTAAGGCGTATTTAGGATCAGAGAAAATAGGGGTAAGGCGAAATAATTTAATTGGTTCACTTTTTAGGTTTTTATTTTAAAATTACCTCCCTATCAGAGTATATAAATATGGTCTACTTTCTTAATCTTTTTTTTTTTTTCT
>VCJA01005230.1:24939-36491 GCA_024139275.1 Backusella macrospora
TGTTCCTGCTCTCATCGAGATTATTTCTCGATCCCCTCAGTTACAAACAAGACAGTTGGCTGCTGTTGAACTCCGTAAGAAAGTACCAAAATTTTGGGAAGAGCTTGAAGAATCAATGAAACAAAATTTACGTACTCAAATTTTACACACCGTTTTGAATGAACAAAGGTAAAAAAAAAATAGGGAGAAAAAATGTGTGTGATAATAATAATAACACTTTTATGTTCAGTACAATTGTTCGTCATGCTATTGCCCGTGATATTGCTTCTATTGCCCGTCTTGATATGCCAGAGGAAAAATGGCCTACTCTTTTGGGTTTCTTGAATGAATCTTGTATGAGTGCTGACAAGAACCACCGTGAAGTTGGTATTTATTGTCTTTTGACCATGTTTGAGGTCATTGAAGAATACTTTATCAACAACACTGCTCCCTTGTTCGAGCTCTTCAATAAGTTGATTGTTGATCCTGAGAGTAAATCTGTTCGTGTGACCACTGTTTTGTAAGTATAGCTTTTGCGAAGCTATACATAACCTTTACTTACACCATTACTATATTCTTTAAATTCCAAAAATTAGGGCTTTAGGAAGACTTGCTGAATCCATCGACAGTAAGGATAAGAATAATATCGTGCGTTGAATTATTTGAAATATGGAATCTAGAATCATGGGAAAAACTAATAACAATGATAATTATAGAATTTGTTTAGAAATATGATTCCTGCTATGGTCAATGTACTCGAACAGTGCGTTAGGGAAGATGATGAAGATAACGCTTCAAAGGTTTTTGAAGTATTCAACACCTTAGTTGTCCAGGTATGTTTTTTTTTTTTAAAAAAAAAAGAAGAGGGTTTTAGGTGGTGATAATATATATATATTTGTGTGTGTATATTTATATATAAATGCTTGTTCATACTATATAGGATGCACCCTTGTTGAATGAACATGTTGGTGAATTGGTTAAATTATTCTTGAATGTTGCATCAAACACTGGTTTGGATGATTCATTCCGCGTACTCGCTTTGAATTTCTTGATGTGGGTTGCTGTCTAGTAAGTTATTATTTATATACATTTTCTATCAAAAAAATGCATGTGCTTTTTGTTTGTTTTGTTTAACTAATTTTTTTTCTTCTGTCATGGCTGGAATAGTAAACAACACAAGCTTAAAAACTTAAACTTGATTGACTATATTATTGAGAAATTGATGTCCATCGCCACTGAAGAAGATCCTGAAGATAGCGATTCTGATTCTGCTTCTCGCGTATCTTACAAAGTGCTCAATGCAATGGCCATAAACATTCCTCCTCAAAAGTTCTTCAATACCGTCATGCCTTTCATCTTGAGCTATATTCAAAATCCCGATCCCAACTATCGTAAAGCTTCCATGATGGTGTTTGCTGTCAGTGTCGAAGGCTGTACCGATATCATTTCCTCAAAGTTAAATGAGCTTCTTCCTGTTGTATGCACAGGTCTTCAGGATCCTGAAATTATTGTTCGCCGTGCTGCTTGTATGGCGTTGGGATGTTTAGCAGAGGAAATGTCTGCTGATTTGGCCGAGCACCATCAAACCCTTCTCCCTCTTGTATTCAACCTTGTCAATGATACTAATCCTGAAATGATTAAGCATGCATGTAACGCTTTGGATGCTATTCTTGAGGGTCTTGGAAGCGATATTGTGCAATATTTACCTCTGCTTATGGAGAAATTGTTGCTCTTGTTGGATAATGCTTCAGAGACAGAAACTCGTGCTACAGTTATTGCAGCCATCGGTAGTGCTGCTCATGCTGCTAACGAATCTTTCCAGCCTTACTTTGAAAAAGTCTTTTCTCGTGTCTTGCAACTCATGTCACTTAAACAAACAAGTGATGATCAATTACTGCGCGGTGTTGCCAGTGATACTGCAGGTGCCATCGCATCTGCAGTAGGTCCTGATGTGTTCAGACCTCATGTTCAACAGATCATGACTTTGGCTATCGAACAACTTGAGCTTGATATGCCTCGTCTTCGTGAATGTTCCTTTGCTTTGTTCTCTATTCTTGCTAGAGTATTTGGTGAAGAATTTGCTCCTTACTTGCCTTCGATTGTACCACCCATCCTGAACTCTTGTAGAGCCGAGGAAAAGAACGACGATGTTCATAATGACGAAATCGACTTGACCAATGGTATGGATGAAGATATAGATGAAGATTTTGAAAATTTCAACTACAATTCTGCCATTGCTGATGAGAAGGAATTCGCCGCTGATGCTTTGGGAGAATTGTTTGAACATACAAAGACCCAATTCTTACCTTTCGTTGAACCTGCTTTGGAAGAGCTCCATGGTTTGTGTGCTCACATCGGTGATGGTGTTCGTAAGGCTGCTATTATTAGTATGTCCACTTTCTTAAAGACCTTTTATACTATTTCCAACCCTGCTTCTCCCTGGCAACCTGGTCTTCCTCCCACTTACACTGTTCATGAAAATGTACAGCACATGATTGCCGGTGTTATCCCTACTTTCTTCGTTCTTTGGAAAGAAGAGGATGATAGAATGGTTTCTGCTCAAATCTGTCAAGAATTTGTATCTATCCTTCGTGAAGTAGGTCCTATTGCTATTGCAGACTCTCTTGAAGAAGTTGCACAAAACACCTTGGATATCTTCCACAAGCAATCTGTTTGCCAGCAAGATTTTGATGATGAAGAGCCTGTAGATGACGAAGATGACCTTGAATCCGAGACCGTTTTGATTAGCTCTGCTGGTGACCTTGTTGCTGCATTATGCGAAACTGTAGGCTCTGGCTTTGCGAACTATTTTGATGTATTCATGCCCCTTATTGCCAAATACTTCAAGCCCACAAAGACCCAGACCGAGAGATCAATGGCTATCGGTTGTTTGGGTGAATGTGTTACTGGTATGAAGGATGCCATTACCCCACACACTGAGTTCCTCTTTCCTATTTTCTTGAAGGCCTGTAGTGATGAAGATGAATTGGTTCGTAGCAATGCAGCTTTTGCTTTGGGAAGTTTGACTTTATATACACAGGTTGATTTGAGCGAGTAAGTAATGAAATCTGTAGTAATATCACACTATTAAATGATCAATTATTAATTTTTATATATATAGACAATATCCTACCATGTTAACTGCCCTTTCACCTCTCTTTACCAACCAAAGCATTCCTAATACTATTGATAATGCTGCTGGTGCAGTTTCTCGTTTAATATTAGCTCACCCAAATGCAGTACCTTTAGATCAAGTTTTGCCTACCTTCACAAATGCTTTGCCACTCAAGGCAGACTTTGAGGAGAGTCAAGTTGTGTTTGATTGTATTTTCAAATTGTTTGAGGCTCAAAACTCTTTTGTAAGTGTAGACAACTGATGATTTTTAACCTATCAAAACTAATTTTATTTTTATTAGGTTACCTCAAATGTTCCTCAATATCTTCACATCTTTTCTCAAACCCTTTCTAATGAAAACCAATTGAAGGAAGAAACAAAAACTCGTTTGATTGAACTCATCCGTGCTCTTAATGCTCAAAATCCAGGCTTAAATATTGCTGCTTCTGAGCTTGGAAGATTCTTGTAAAAGAAAAAATGAAAATGAAAATGAAAAGTCTTTAGAAAGAGGCTTGCTTTTCCTTTCTTAAAACAAACCCCCCCACACCCCTTTATATTTACTGCTATTATTGTCTATTTACAAAATAAACTCTGTATAATTATTACTGTTATAAAATGACATATAACTGCTTTATTTACTATGGATGAGCTTTTTTTCTTTTTTCTATAATCTAGCTCTTATAGGTTCAAGACGAAACTTAATCTCTTTCAGTTTTGCACTGCTTGGATTCCATCTATCAAATAAGTCTTGAAGGTTTTCAAGCTCTCCGCTTAACATACCATCGTTTAATATATTAGGATCATCCCATATACCTCGCATCGCCCATGGCAAGTAGAATGGATTCCACTTGGATCTAGCTTGAAATGGATCAAGCTTCGCCTGGACAGTACTAAGTACTCTGTTCCTTGCTTTATCCTCTACTTCTGTTTTGTTTGGAGTATTATTATTATTTTCGATATTATTGTTGTTATTATTACTGGTATTGGTATTTTCTTTCTGGTTTTTGGCAATCTGAGTAAATAAAGAAGTTGGCTTTAGAGGTTCCAATTTACCAAACGGTTTTGATTCAAACAAGTAAGACAATGGTAACATAAATACTTGAACTTCTTCATAAATAGTAGAATGGCCACCCTCCCATGCATATATATTGCCTGCTAACACTTCACTAATATGAATAAGAACACCATGATCGGATAGGCCGATGTTACGAAGTTTTAGTGAGAAGAGAATCAGTCGAATCAAGAAATCATCGTTGGAGTAAATGTGACCATCAATGTATATGGCACGAAGTATATTTGGATGGGTGACACCAGACATGATAGCTGAATAAAGCGGTACTACTTGATCTTGCATTGAACCAACCAATACTGTTTTTACGTTATTTTGGAGTACAAACGCCATGGCTTCTCTGTATTGAATTGAAATGGATGATTCTGAATCCATAAATTCAAATAGTTCTCTTGCTGCATCTGCTTCAAAAAACTTTTTGTTTTATTTATCAATTAACCCTAGTATATCAAAAAAAAAGTTTTATTCTAATTCATCCTTTACCTTTACTAGAATATTTCCTTTCAAGAATGGAAATGGACCATGGGAAATACCTGCCATTGCTAACATACAAATAGGCTGCTTCTTGATATTTATTATTTCACTCTCAATCAATCTACGTAATAATATGGTCGACACAGGTGTGCCCTGAGAGTGAGTAGTCCATAAGATCACATTCGCTGACTCTACTATTTCTATGTATTCGTCAGTTAATAATTCATATAACCGCTCCACACGATCCAGCACTTTGCCTTCGTATTGAAGGGGAATCGATGTGATTGCTTTCTCAGGGAGATCCAACTCGTATTTTTCCATAAAGTAACTTTTAACTGCAGTTGTCATTTGTTCACAAAATTTTGCTGATGTTCCAGTAGGTTCTCCCACTACATTTCTTACAAGCTAAAATGGTTTTTTTTTGTGTGTTTACCTTAGAAATAACAATATGGGTAGTATAGTACAAATCTTTTATACAATTACCTTCATAGGGAACCAGCCATGAACACCAATAATTAGAATCCGTTTATTAGCTACATTTTCAGGATCTTTTTTCATATCTTCAATCATGGATGATAAATGATCGTTCTCCTTCCAAAATCGATCTTTATCAGGTATTTTAGAGGAAAATATTGAATTTATGGCACCCAATGCCTTATCGAAAAAGCTAGTCTGCGATTCATTTGGTGTAGCAGTGAATTGAGATTCAAATGAGGGTAAAACAATATTTTTACGCGATCTTAAAGTCTTTGGGTTTTGTTTAGGTTGGTTTGCTATCTCCTCTTGTATCGATTGCTCGTCACTGTCGTCTGATATAATGACAGAATCTTTTTGTGGTTGCTTTAAATCTTCTGACATGGAGGAGATAAATAATGACTTCCAATAGGATTGTTTTGGATGGTTGTGATGGTGCTGGTCTGCTGATTGGTTATCTAGAACCTGTTCCTGTTCTTTTTCATCATCATTATTGCTGTTGCTGTTGTTGCTATCATCATCATTATTATTATTTTCTTTTTGTTCAATGCAAGTAGCACTGGGTTGGTCTTTTATCATTTCACTTTTTTGTTCATCTTTTGAAATAGTATCTATCGATTTATCGGATGTATTTGAATAGCCGAACCAGGACCAAAGACCTCCACCCTCACCACTCTTCTGTATTTCGTTCTTTGGCTCTATGTTTTCTCTTTGTTCTTCGGGCTTTGTTTCCTTTATATCTTCGTCCTCTTTTTCTTCTTCCTCGATTTTGTTTCCAGTAGCAGTAGAAGCAGTAGTACTAATGGAATCATTTTCATTTGAACAATTCTCATGTTCATCCTTAATGTCCTCTTCCTCTTCCTGTTGCTCTTCTGAATGATCGCCATTATTTTTTGTGGTGGTTAAGCGATGAATCCAAGACGAACGACTTATTGGCGCTTCCACTTTGTGTTTTTTTTCGTTTGTTTGTTTTGATTTTGACGTCATTCTATGTGTTTTTAATGGAAAGGAAAGAAAAAGAAAAGAAAAAAACAAGAAAGAGTGAATTTCATGTGATTGATGGATTCTTTTACAAATTTAAATAATTAGGCTGTGATACTTTGGCAGCGTATAATTTCAGGGCCAATAAAACACCCAAGAATTTCTTCTTGCTTTTTAGCCGAGTTTTTTTTTATCACTTTCCAAAAAAAGAAATAATTATGTCCCATTCACCATAATTAGAATAAATACTTTAAACATGTTACACCCACTAAAAAACTGTTCCAATTTTAAAAAATAGATTTGGGCTCAAGGTTAAATAAAAAAATAAAATAGGTCACCCCAGGCTAAAGATCTACTATACTAGATGTCAGAAGTACCTGTACACTGACGGATACCCTATACCTTTTCTTTTGTTGGTATAATAAATCCGCAGTTGCAGTAGAAGCCTCTATTAAAGTGAAAATAAAGCAATAGTCAAACCACCTTGAAGAATACACCAGTCGTGTATCACATTAATCTATAAAAGAAACATTAGGAAACAGCTGACCAGGATAACAAAGTTAGAACTTAACTGGCAAAGGAACTGATACTGAAAAACTTCTTTTTTTTTCATAGCTTAAAGTAAACTAATTGAAATATAGTCTGATGAAATAGACTAGAAAGAAAATCATTATCATCGTCATATAAAGATCCAGTTGTGTCCGTGATAATATAACAATACAGTTGTCTCCGTAAAAGACAAAAAAGGAAATTGCTCCAAAACTTATGGTTTTTTGAACCTCCCGAAAGCTGTGATTTTTATTTGTTAGGTCCAGCCGAAGGCGGCAAACCCACAGCAGGTGCAAGTCAGCTTCAAAGCGCAGCGTAGGTTGCTAATTTTTTACCGTAGATAGAAACTGACTTGTATATATGATTATAGAGTAGTTAATGTTGTATTTGACAGTCATCTATCGACTGAGCATAAATACTTACATAGTGTACCACTCACCTATTTCATCTATTTTAATATCGTACCCCAGTATTTACTATGAGATATCTCTTACTCTTTTGTAAAAAAAGACCGAGAACAAGAGACTCACTTCATATTTTTTATTCTATTTTTATTTTGATCTGTATTACAAAGCTCACAGAAATATTGGATGTGAGTGCTATTCTAAGTACTGTAACCTTTGATGATGATATTAAATGCCTTAGTATTAAGCGTAATAGCTATATTATTGGAGATACTGACAATCCATTAGCTCTTACTAATGTTAAAAATGATATCATCATACCTTTATTATTACAGACTAACGAAATCTATGGTGTCTTGAGTCCAGGTTCTGAAGTTTCCGTAATACATAAAAATCTTGCTGATAAACTTAACATTAAGTATTAAGCTATTGATAGTTCTTTATCTTTCCTCGATGATGTCAAAGTTTCTTGTTTTCGTACAACTGACCCTTTAACCGTTGAACATAGCTCTATTGATCATACTCTTCCTCGCTATTTTGATACTGTTGAGCATAGCTCTTTTTTATCCAATGACAAAGTACTTTTAGGTCAGTATATTATTTCTAAAATTTGAGGAAACAGGAGGAAGATAATAAGATGTAGAGGTAGGGATGGAAAGAAGAAAATCAAATCTAAAGATTACTGTCGTCGTAGATGACACAGAAGAGTGAGAAAGACAAAGAACCAGAAGAAATGGGCATAGCACGATCCATCTCCTTTATTTTAGCTCTTAGAAATAAGTGTCAGCATCAATAATTAAAACCAGGATAGTTCAGTATATATTAATTTGCGTATTTTATGTTGAAATTGTTATCAGCACAGGCTCTGTCCTTGATAGTGATGAGTTTCAAGATACAACATGATCTTCTTCAGTTGATCATAAACCGGGTTTTGATACTGCTGTAGAATATGACATTCGTGAAGACACAAATACCGATCAAATACCAGGTAGCCCATATCAACTAGCATATAATATGATCATTTACTTTCGTTATTTATACAATTCCCTGTAATGAATAGAAAGATATAATCAAGGAAAAGTTATATTAACTGATTAAATTCAAGTGGAAGCATATTTGTCTTTTAAATATCTGTCTTTTCAGACTATCCCTGAATTTTCAAAGCTGCATCATAGAAGAAGATCAAAACTTATGAGAAGTTTTGTTCATGCTACCAATATTGAAATTGGTAACACAAATCATGGAACTGGCATATCTGATGAATTTCAAAGAACCTTCGATCTTCTTGCCGCTGATATAATCAAAAGAATTACAATATTCAAGCAATATCACGAGGAGATATTGGCTTATACACCTATTGACATCATTAGAGGACAGTATTTCTGTCCTGAAGCTCTCCCTTTTGTGAAGCAACAGCGTCTATTCAGTTTGTTTCCTACACGAAAATTAACTCATTCCTATGTATACATCGACTACCAGACCCTGGGATCAATTCTTGTTACAGTCCGACATGAGTTAAGTTTGACCTTAGCCTAATGATGCCTTCTTCCAGTGGGGGATAATCCCCTTGATACACAGTCACATGCCTCTACCCAGTTTGCCCGATCTTTTCGGTTTAGTCGTATGAAGTTGGATATTCTTGCCAATGACCATACAAGAAAACAAAACATTCGGTTCAGTAATTTGATTTGTACTGATGGTTATGGTGGATTTTATTTTTGCTCGTTCAAGTAGTCAAATAGTTGGGTTTTCTGCAGAAGAGCTCGATATTGTATTTTCAGTGATAATGGCATTAATATTCTTAGACTTTGGAGTGCTAATACTGGTGTTATTTCTCTCGTTGTAGCAAGTGGCAATGGTACTAGAGATCCCAATTATAATCTAGATATTAATCATGAAGTAAGAAAAATGAGTTCGTCAGAATTTTACACTCATGCCGGATTCAAACTTACCAACAAATAGATTCACGAGTATAAGGATGCTACAATTGAAGAAGCTAATATCACGCAAATTGAGTCCGAGTTATTAAGTAACAAAGTTGTGGTATGAACTATATCGATGTTTGTTATATTCAATCAAGCCAAAATAAAGAAGACAGATATTTATCAGACTTAAACAATGAATTGATCTTTCTTTATTTGTAATCGTGAGCTCTTTTTATATGAGTGAGAGGTTTCAAGTTCTCTATCTTATTGATCCATCAGATAACTAGTGCTTAGCAGTAGTTATTCATATCTATTCTTTTTAAGTGCATTATAAGTGATTGTGACGATACTAATTAGAAGATCCGCTAGTGATTATCCAGGTGCGCTTATCTGCTATATAATTATTCTATTATATATAATATAATCTTGGATATAGCCTCTGGGCACAACAATGTTGCTATTACTTCTATTATCATGTGACTTATATCATTCAAACTCCCTTTATAATTGTTTTCTTTCTTACTTTTGACAATGGGCTCTCTCTTTTTCCCTTTAATAAACAACAAAGTTATGAGTCTCATTTATTTGTATTTCATACATTTAATTATTTTTTTATTGCTAAAACCGTACCTATCACAAAGGTTGCTACTTTGGAAGTATATGATCTGTACTTGGTAAACTATTTGGAACGATTACGCCGTCTTCTTGTATTCTATGATCTGCGTTTTAGTCGCCTACGGATGATGAACTGTCAAGGTCGCTGTTGAGCTGAGGTAGAAATGGCACAGATATTTATTGACGGAGGTAAAAAATATAACCACCTTGGTATGAAGCAGCAAAATGGAAAAGAACGTCGCGTACCAAAGTATGAATCTAACAATCCTCGAAGACCACAAAGATACTCCTATACTACCCCTCTTCCGAGAAATACTGAGAAAAATAAATGGACTTCTTTACCTGTGAATAATGATGATCCCAGAATTCCATTGATTGAACTTGGATATACTCGGTTTGCATCTACTATGAGAGGTACACTTCCAGGTCTGTCAAATACCTTTAGAAAAGCTTTAAAAAGATTCCAATCAGAATTTTTTTTGGTGGCTGTTCCCATAGATGAGTATTTCACTTCCCAGGTCTGCTTTAAGTGTGACCAAATAGCTTTGAAACAAATACCACTATCAGGCGGCACCATGCATACTGTGCAAGTTTGTACGAACTGTAACACTGTATGAAAACGTGGCGTTAATGCTAACCGGAACATATATTATATTGCTGAACATATCATGGCTCATGGTACTCGCCCTGTGACATTTTGTCAACTAAAAACTACGGCTGGTGGAGCTGGATCATCATGTTGTTTTTCTGCTGGACCATTTGATATCCACACCAGCCCTGGTGTCGAGAATCAGTGAGATATACTGGTAAGCATTTCAAAATAATAAAACAGTGATTTAATCCGAATTCTAACTCTATACATAAATATCAGTTTGTGTGTAATCAGATAATGAAGAAAAGTATATATTCTTTCCGTTATTGGGTAATTTCAAATGACTCAAGCACATAAGCCACCTTTTGGAAAAACTGTATATGTATATATATTGTCTACTGTTTATTTCAAAGAAATTGAGAAAGAGTGATAAAAATACTAGAAAAAACGGGGGATCAAGAAAAAAAGGGGGGAAATCGGTTGCATGTATAAACATAGCGGGTAAGAAAGAGCCACAATGAACACAGGTATTATCAAATAGTATCAATGAAGTTGTATCAGAACATAAGTAAATGTTATAAAAGAGTGAGAAAGAAGTTAACATATAAACGTTCAAAGTGACTATCAAAAAAAAAAAGTGAAGTTTTATGGTGACCATAGAGTCAGAAGTAGACAAAACAGAAAGAGATTCGAATTCACAAGTTGGAGTATTTAATCACACTTTAAGAGTCTTATTTTGAGGCAAGTCTTTCTATGCTATGCTATACTATACATAACGAATTATTTCGTTTATTTTTCTTCTCTATTATAAATTTTACGGCTATACTGTGTATTGTTTTCACTACTATTTATGTATTTTGCCTATTTATGCTGTTTTGAGCAAACCTATAAGTGTCAATTCAAATGATCTAAATAAAAAACTATCAAAATTTCAAATTATTTTTATAATGATAACCACAACGAGATTACCTATTAAATCTTTTTTCTTACTCCTGGTGTTTTTCTCAATAAATTGAAAGCTTTTCTCATTAATTTGAAATATTTTCTCATTTTCTTGAAAAACACAGTAAGATTAGTGATTTTTAGTTCAGTATTATCACAATAACTTAGTTTTTAATTTTAGTTCAAAGGTGTAGTTTATAAAACTTAGCTGACTCCTTTTTAGAAACATTGTACTCAGTGTATGCAAGTTTCACCTTGGTAGCTTATAAATTACCGAGCAAAGCAAAAAAAAAACATTTTTGAATACTGCTCAATAAATAAGGCACAAAACAATAATGAGATCGATGATTGGGCATAAATGCATCAAATATTTGAATGTGACTATGTTTCGAGACTGCTTTGAAGTGATGCTTTCTTTTTTTTTTTTTTTTTT
>VCJA01005230.1:69378-82994 GCA_024139275.1 Backusella macrospora
AAACCTGTATTATTTAATAATAATAGGAACAACATTTGTTTAAGTGCTTAGTTTTACGATATACCAACGTAGTTCTATATAATATTATAGTTTAACTGATTTGTTAAGTTGCATATTCTCAGTGTTCATCAAGTAATAGGAGTTTAGAAGTAAATGATAATGATATCCGCCAATAAAGCATTACAGTCTTTTTTAAAATAATGACCTGAAGTCATATATAAATTTTTACGGCCTGGTCAAGTCATTTTAAATAAATAACCCCTGGTCTAAGTATAACCAAAAACCACAAGTATCAATATAATAACTTAATAATAGGTTTATACGTTAAAATGTATTATAAAATATCATTTGAAGTTTTTGGCATAGTTCTCTAATCTTTTCCTGGATAGAATATGTACTTTTAACATCGATTATATTACTTCTATTGAAATATGTACGTTAATATGAATCTATCGACTTGGATAATATTTTAACTTGTTCTTCGTCTATATTGTATAAACGTCTATTCTTTGTTGATGCTTATCTTTTGGGGTTTCCTTTGCCATTGATAAACTTCAGTACGATCTCGGATATTATTGGATGAAGTGATTTTACACAGTGACCCTATCTATAAACCTTTTATCTAATAAAGTAATATTTCTTTATGTGTTAGTATCAGCTTAAACATTAGAATGGATGTTGGCATGATTCTAGATCATAATTACTTCATTAAACTTTTTAGCGTCGATGATTGGCTAAAAAACAAAATCAAATAGCTTTTGAAATTCGATTTCCATTTCACATTTTCAAATTTCGAATCTGTTTTTCTGCCTGGGCAATTAAACCTGCCAGGGACAAAACAACAACAACAGGATAGTAAACCTTGAAGGCATACGTAAAATAAGAAATTTTTTTAAGTGTTCCACTTTGAATGTAGTAAGTTTCTGATTTTCATTCCATTTTTTTTTTTCAACAATAGGCTCACAACCAGCGTTGAGATAAACTTTGAACTTTTTTTTTTTAAAAAAAAAAATACTACGTCAGCAGGACTAGCGCAAATAGTAGAATCATGCAGATTGTAGCTTTTTTTTCTCGGTAGAGAGTGTTTTTATGGCAGTTGGGTTTACTATAAAAGTAAATTCTGTTAGAAGAGAAAGTGCACAGCATTATCTTGGGTATGTCTTATTTCACTCATTATTTCAGCTAATTTATAAGAGTTTTTCTTATCTTTTTTTCATTAACTATAACTTTGAGTTACAAACTGGGGAGATGTAAATACGTTGGCATAAATGTTTCATATATAAAATGTTGGAACTCTAGAGCTTGACTTTTAAACATATTTTATAATGGCCATACATGTTTTTTATCAAACAGGAAGCATATATTTACGGTAGTTGAATAACTAATAAATTATAATTACTAAATATTATTCTTAGAAGCGAGTTAGCAGGTACAGTATCATCTTCATGGATGGATATTTCAATGTCAAAATACTCATACCTAAATGATCCAATGCTTTCTATCTTTTCCAAGCTACGATCCACGGAAAACGGTTCTGATAGATCCTAACCGACTATATCTGGAGAGATGGTAGCTGATCTTAGATACTCTATACTTGTTCTCTATATATAAGATAAATTTGCCGCTAAAAAAATTATCGAAGATTATTAAATTATCGAAGATTATTAAATTATCTTGGGTATAGTTTTCAAATATGTCATCACAAAATACGGCAAAGTCATTACATGTATCTTTTGAGCCAAGTAAAGTTTTTTTTTTTTGTAGTATTAAACTCGGCAATAGTTAAACATGACTTCAAGAAATCTGTCCAAAGTAGTAAAGCGTGAAAAAAAAGACGCTGTTAAAGTGTGAATATGGCGATAAACCTTGCTTTAGATTGCTATGTTGGACATGGAGGATTTACACTAGTTGGAATTTTTATAAGGAAGGTTTTATCTCTAATAAAGTCACGGACGACAAGGATTGTAAGATTTTGGAGTCAGTGGATATATAGCACCTGTAAAAGAAAGTGCTCTTCTGTAAATATTAGTAGGCCATTGAAATGCATCCAGTAAGTTTTAAGAAGAGCTAAAAAAAAACGCTTGATATCGGGAAGTGGTCGGTTAATTTGAGCATTGTTCTATCAAATCTTTTATCAAGCATGAAGGCGTTTTTTTATATTTTTTATATTTTTATGTCTTATACAATAAGAAAACAAATTCGTTCCATATGATTTCTACTATTAGGTAATAAAATATCATAATGTGAAATAAGCGTACTGTGTACTTCCTATTGTGAAATAAGAGATGAGGTGACGTTGTTTAATGTGTAACGTCGACCCATAGTGAACTGAGTAAAATATTTATTGTGTAGCACATGCTTTTTTTTTTGTTTTGTTTCTCAACTGAAATGTTGATAGTATTTCCTTTATAATGCAGAGATCAGCAGTTATTAAGGGTCAAATCATACGATCCTTTCATCATCAAACACGACCTAATCCCTTATTACATACTACAACTCAAGTATTCCCAAGACATAGACTTCCCCGTTATACAATACAACAAACTCGTTCTGTAGGCTTTACTTCTATTGTTCGTACAGCTTTTTCAGCTACTAGATTACCTATTTTTCTTGGTGGTGTTACAGTTACTGGTCTAGCAGTAGCTAATGATAAGCTTCAAGGTAACTACTTCATTTATTATTTGAACTGAAAATGAAACTGTCAATTAAACTTAAAGGCTTAAACATATGTATGTAAAAGACTTGTCTCAAAAGAGTCAGGAAATGATCTCTAATGGAGTAACAATTGCAAAAGAATTACTAAATAAAGTGCAAGAGAGCGTAGATGACATTGATATTCAGGTGCCTGAGATGCACATTCGAGTACCTGACCTTTTAAAAGATTTGTTTGCTTCTGCTAGTGCTAAAGTAAATCAAGCTCAAAAACCTGTAAACCATATTTTCAAAGCAGACGAACTAGAAAATGGAAAAAGTAATGAGGAAGAGAAGATAAATAAAAATAAACAGCAGCAACAAGAAGAAATACCAAAGGTTGTGCTAGTGGAGGAGTCTAAAAAAGTAGTAGTAGTAGAAGAAGAAGAAGAAGAGGAGGAGGAGGAGGAGGAGGATGAAGCAAAAAAACTTGCAAGACAAGACCATCAGTTTATGCTTCTTTGCAGAAAGTTTGCTGAAATTAGAAAAACGCTTATATCTATCAATCACAAAGTAATACCTGCTATTCCAGCCATTGTTCTTATTGGGACTCACAACGCAGATAGAGTGTCTGTTTTGGAAACTATTTTGGACCATGAGATGCCATTAAGGTAAGTGGGTGGATATTTTTTAAAAGTGTTCTTGGATAATAACTATAATGATTATAATAATAGCTATGATGGACCAATCGAGTTTGAATTGGTAAATACACCAGATCTAAAAGAACCACTCATACAGGTACCAACTAAGGATAACGAAAAGCTATATGGACTTCACGAGTTTCAAAGCAAAGCAAAAGATTTATTTGATATGAAAGAGGATGAAACAGATACCCCTGAGAGTAAGCAACAATTACCTATTAAAGTGATAATCTATGCATCGAATATACCCAACTTGACTCTACTTGATATCACTGGCTCTAATCAACCGGAACTATTCAAGAAAAGCCTAGTATCACCTAACACTATTATCTTTGCTGTTCAAGATATATCCCAAAACTCGGTTGATACCGTTTCTGACATATATAGAAAGTATGATCCTTTAGGTAGACGCACAGTAGGCATCTTGACACATAGTACTACTGCTGCTGATGCTGACCAAGACAACAATACAACTGATATACCCGATAGATCACTTCTCAGCCACATTCTATCACTCCATCTAGGATATGTCGAACTTGATCATGTGAAGGATAAAACCCAACAACAGCAGATGCTTCGACATAAACTAATCAGTGTTCTTGAACAGGCAATGGGGCGTTCAATTTATACCACTGTCGATTCGATTAAACGAGACCTGGAAGAGACAAGCTACTTATTTAAAGTGGAATATAACGATCGCGAAATCACAGCATATTCTTACCTCACCGATTCAATGGATCACTTAAAGTTTAGCTTTAAAGAGTTTGCTGGTAGATTAGGTAAACCTCAACTTCGACGTGAAGTGAGAAGTTTATTAGAGCAAAATGTACTTGATGTATGTGCTGAACAATATTGGTCCGATGCAAAAATTAGTGAGCTTGCAGCTGCTCAACCAGATGATTTTTATTGGCTATACAAGATTGATTTAGCTTCTGCCGCCATCACAAAGAGTGGAATTGGCAGAATCACGACACAATTGGTTATTGATGTATTGATGAACAACATGTCACAATTGGTAAAGATGGAGCCGCTTGAATATCATCCTGGCACCCAAAAAAGAGTTATCGATATGACTGCTGATATGCTTCGGTCAAAATTCATTCCTACAAGTGATCAAGTTGAAAACACAATCAAACCATTTAAATATGAGGTAAATAAATCCCTACTGTTTATTATCATAAATTTCCTTGAATTCTCACCGATTTATTGTTAAATATTAGGTTGAAGTCACTGAAAAAGAATGGAAAGAAGGCGTGCAAAGAACCGTTACATTGCTTCAGAAAGAATTGAATATGTGTGAAGATATGTCTTGGACGATTAAAAAGAGTATTGGTAGAAAGAGATTGCGAAGCGCTATTAAATATATTTTGGATCAAGAACGAAATAATAATAATGACAGCAATAGCAATAGCAACAATAACGCTGGTTATACTTCTCGTGTTTTAGACAAAGCAAAAGAGGCATTGTTTTTACAAGATAGAGCAATGATATTAAAATATCGTATTGCGGCTTTAAAAAGTCGTCAATGTAGAACAGTTGATAATAAGCAATATTGTCCTGAAGCATTTTTAAATATAATTGCTGAAAAGTTAACATTTAATGTAAGTATAAACTAACTTGTTGTTTTTTGGGGTATTAACAAAGAAACTGAATATGTTTTTGTATACTTATAATTACAGGCGGTAATGTTCATCCAAGTAGAGCTTCTAAATGAGTTCTTCTTCAATTTCCCACTGGAGATTGATAGCCTGCTCATTTATAATATGACATCAAAGCAGATTGAAATGCTTGCTAAAGAAAATCCGACAGTTCAAAAGCATTTGATCCTCCAGGAACGTAAAATGAAGCTAGAGCACGTTGTGGATATGCTCAACTATCTTGTAAAACGTCATGAAAGCCAATTTATCCCCAAAAACAATAGTTCTTTCTATTAGACAATGATTTACTATTTACTAGTTTATTCTATTTTAATACTTTATATTATTCTATTATTTATATCTATGGTTTCCTCCAATCTATTATAGCCTTATTACTACTATTCCTTACTAATTATCATTTATTTTATTATATACAATGTATTTATTCTTACTATTTTTGTGTCAATAAAAATAAAAGTGAGCAAAGAAATTAAATAAAAAAATAATAGATATATTATACCTTTGATTTTGTAAACCCCCCCGAAAGATATCCGTAAAAAAAACTACTCTTAATTGATGCTCCTGCTATATTATATCGATACTCCTCAAAATCAAGTTCGGAGACTTACAAGATGCGCATCCATAATGATGTGTCTAGGAACCAGTTCTTTTCTTCTTCTTCTTCTTCTTCTTCTTCTTCTTATTGTTATTATTGTTATTATTGATTACTTATATTTCCAAATGTTTCGCTCATTATTCCTATCAAGCTTTACTATTAGCATAACATTATTTAAATGTGTACTACTTGACTTGATTGCTTATGCACACATAAAATTTTGGTTTTAGTGTGGCTCGGTATTTGTGCAACTACACAGAGTTGAAGCTAAAACAAAAAAAAAATAAGCAGTGGTACCGAACATTTTCATACTGGTCAATCTTTTTATTTTTCAAACCAAAAAATGTAGTCATATCTTTTACAGACTCTAAATTATATGAAAGTAATAAAAAAAAGACAGTTTCATCTTTCAACTACTTTAATATTTTATACTCGATTCATTGATAGATACATATGCTTTTGTATTGGCCCATCTATATATAGTAGTACATATATAGATGTAATTATTGAGCCTCTTCTATTTCTCTCCTGCCTTTTTATTTGTTTATTTATTATCACTACATTTCTTTGCAAGCTATATCACGTTCATCATTTGATATGTAAATAAAAATTTAATGTTATCAGCCAACACTTACATAGTTTTCAAAAACAAACCTTATAAGCTGATTTATTACATGATTAAAAATAATCAAATATTATTATTATTGAAATAGTCGCTATAACTGGATATTAGAAACATCTGCAGCTTTATTATTATACAACTGATGTCTAAATTGATATAAAGTTTTGATTCATGTCATCATGACTTGTACAAATGACCTTTGAGAATAACTAAAAAGTCACAATGACGGTAATTTCCATTCCTTTTAATCTACATAAACAAACAAAAGGCTGATGACGATATCGAATCTACATGGTGATAGATCGAGAATAGAAAAAGAAAAAAAATTCAAAAGCGATTTGGTTTTTTATCATCTTTTGAAATCACAATAATATTAAAACCCGCGATCATGAAAATGTTTATTACAAAATGAAGGCTACAGAACACAAAATTGTGTGATACAAGTATTGATATAATTAGCTGCAAGTGCAAAAGTAGAAAAAACACATATATTAACCAAGTTTCTATAATAATAATAACTATAAAAGATAAACAAGACACTATATATCGAAATTGATGACAAGGTTTTAATACAACGCATTTTAGGTCAATTTTAAAAAAAGTCTAAAAAAATCCAAGTAGTACAAAAATTTAAGATCAGTACTTTTTTTTAAAAAAAAGTGCTTCACCAAAGCTAAGTATTCGAATGATTCTCTCTGTACAACTCTTTTTTTTTTAAAAAAAATTGCTATCTATTAATGACTTAAAATTCTGCTATTTATAGTCAATATACAGTTGACTGCTGTGTTCTCCAACGCATGTTTGATTAGCGGAGATTTACAGTAATTAAAGCCAAGTATAAATCAAAGTTAGTACTAACAGAATGCTAAGGACTGAAACCATACTCTTCCTACACATTAAAAATAAGAGTAAATACGGTTAATTACTCTAAGGGGTTTCATTGTTATTATTTTTATGTATTTTAAAAATATAAAATAAATGTCTTGGCAGTAGACTAAAACAACTATAAATCGGCTATCCAAATTTGTAATTACAATGGATCAATGTGATCACTACATAATAGTAAAAAAAAAAGGTAAACTGTGGCGCAGAGTATAAGAGGGTGTAATGGTTGGATTGTCTAACAGTCAAATTAAATGTAGAAAGAGAGTCTGTTGTTGGTTTATTTTGCATAAAAATTTACAAAGTGACAACCTGACAAGGTATAAGGAACACCCTTCCTAAACTACAAGTGCCCTGAAATAGGATATGTATTTATATTAATAATTTTTATCTTTAAACGTTATTTCAAATATTTTATATATATTACGCACATAAAATAAGCTATTTAAAACATCTTGCTATTGTATAGCTTGTCTGGTTTATCACCATAACCATTAAGCTGGTGTCAACATAAACAGGACCAGGGAAAGCTTCACTGGAAATCCAATTTGATGTATCTGATGACCATAAATTTTCTATCTGTAATTGTGTGTTTTCGTCAAGATTAACCCAGACTAAACCAGAAGAGTAAACCCACTGGAAATCAGACATATGCTGTATGCTTAGCTTCTTGGCGTATAATGTTTTAGTATGTGGCTTTTTGGATAAATTTTATCCAATAGCTTTGATTTTATTTATGTTTTGTAATAATGAAAACGTATTGATAATCTAATTTTCTTCCTTCTTTCCTCTCCCCCTGTTTTTTTCTCCCCCTTTTACTCACTTCTTTTATACTTTTTTTTTAAAAAAAAATAATTGTGTAACACAATAGGTTTTAGTGGAAGAGACAAAAAAAGAGTTTTTTTCAAATTATTTAATATTAAATACTTCTATCAGAAAAAAAGAAAATTCACAGCCACAGTTTTTGACGTTACACTTATCAATGTAAAGAAAGAGAGGATGAAAGTTCTTCTTTTCTTTTTCTTTTCTATTCAATAGAAGTACAATTGGCTTTTTAAGTATTTATCCGATCTCACTAAATATAATTTTTCTGTTGATATCCATATAAATAGCTAGCTAGAAGGATCTAAATCGACTTATTTGTAATACCTATATGACTATACAATTATATAGATATAAAGACAGATAGTTATATCCACACATACTCACTATTAATTCCTTCTTTTTAACGAGAAAAAGCTCCAAAGATGAGCTCCGCTATTACGCGCTTTTGTATATGTGATGTAGTGACTTGATGATTACTAATCTTGTTACCACTGCTATTGTTACTATTTATTAAATTACATATGCATAGCTTCATTTTGATAAGAGGAAGTTATTTTATCTAAAGTTATATATTTGATGTTGTGCTAAATTTGCATATTCTCTAACATAATGCAATGGTTTTCTTAATAATAACATGATCCATTTTTCTTTCTTTGATGCACAAAAAAAGAAAGGAATCGGTTTAAAAGAGAAATAATTCTTTGATGTTATAAAAAAAATACAAATAAATAAATAGTAAAACACCTGCAGGTAATATTTGAAGTAAAGGCGTTTTGAGTGTATTATTTGTTTATTAGTGTATTCACCTTATTTATCAAAACTCAAAAAGAGATAAGAAACAGTATAGTAAGGGACCGGGATTAATTTTAACATAATTTTTATTAATAAAATGCCAGCTATTTCCATCCGTTACAGTATAGTAATAATGCCACCACAAACAACTTCTAATAGCCTAATGAAAATTTCTCAATTGATGTGACACTTCCCTATATAGCAAAAAAAAAATAGGAGGAATATGATATACATAGAAATCAAATTATAATTCATTTATCTGGTTTTATTCATATAAGAGCTTGCAGTGGATTAAATGTTGTATCTGTAAGTAATGCCAAAGACTACTACTATATATATTTAGGCTTGCTTTTTTCTATCTTTTATAATTATAAACAACACATACTGTGTAATTACGCGTTTTCATTCCCAACTCCATTGGGAATCAAGCGAAAACTATTAATATATTTCTCGTCTTTAATTTTCTTTTATAATTTTCTTTATTCCAACGTCCATTGTCGTTAAGAAAAAGAAAAAAAAACAATATAGAAATATTAACATATTACAAACAGTAAAAATATTTTTATACGGTTAATATAATAAACAGATGAAGTATGACTATGCGCAGTATATATGCGAATGTGTAGAACAAAGCAACTAAAATACCTGAATATATATATATATATATATCGTAATAGATACAATGTTGTACAAGCTACTACGCTCTCTAAACTTGTAGTATTCTCCTTTGGATTTTTTTAAGTGCAGGTCATACAAAGGCTTCTTATTAAAAACAGATTGAATAAAAATCTTTAAACATATGTTTATTTAATAATATGTTCAAAGAGAAATATATCACCATATTAACAACATAAGATAGTTACTCTATTTATATATGTGAAAGCGATTTGTTTTATAAAAATGGCTGAGACGTTTTAAATCAAGTGCATCTTACTTATTTGGTTCTTTCTGTCGCAACACTATATAAAAGGTAACTTAGATGTACCTATTGTGAAGTAAAGATTATCTACAGGTGATCGTTTTTAGACCTTCTATCATTTTCTTTTTCTTTTTCTTTTTTCTTTTTTTCTTTCGTTTACTACTAGCATTGTATAATGATAGTAGATCAACTTTGCCAATTATATTCTTATTGAAGTTTTGAAATTATCTAAAATTACTATTTGGTGTTTTCTGAGATAAAATTCTGGTTTTGTAATTTGAAGCATTCGATATCACTTTCAACTCATGCTTTTATATATATATATAAGTCTTATAGAGTAGATTATAATGTCAATTGGACTTAATTGATTTAAGCAATTTTTTTAAAATGTATTAATCTATTACAAACTATCCACTCATTAGTCAATGATGTTCAATTCGAGAGGGAGTTTGTTATATAACTTAGAAAAAAAACAAACAACAATTAAGAGGAATAATAATTCTGGTTTAACTATATAGTTTCTAAACAAGGTTGGTGAGTAATTACAGCTATGCTAGTATATTAATTCCATTCCACTCTAGGAAATACGATGGGATTCAAGACTATGGACCAATAGACCTTCTCAATTTCAAAAAAAAATTGCCATAATCCTGCCGTATTTCCTAGAATGTTCATTTTATAATTTAATCAAAAATATTATAAACTGATTAGGATTTTATCAGTAGAGTGCATCTACTTTATAATGTATAGTTTTTTGCTCAGAAATAGACATTTTTCAAAACCTATCTCCTCTTTCAGTTTTTTATATATTGTAATTTAAAAGCCGAAAAAATGTTTATTGATCGTTTAAGAATATTTGTACGGCCTCCTTTTGTTCTTACATGAAGTATAAAAAAAGTTACAAGGATTTGAAATTATAGGTTTAAGCTGGGGCCTTCAGAATGTCCTCATGCTGAATTTGAAAATATACTATATTTAAACATATCAACCAATAAAATGTCGTTCTGATATTTGAATTATATTATGTAACATTCATTGACTATCTTATATACTGATCTATTTATACATATTCATAAAAATGTAAAGTCATTTATTTTGATGATTATGGAAGACACGATGCTGTAGATCACTATTTATATTTCACCAAAAGAATGTTGAAATACAGTGAGTATTCAGAAACTTATGCTTCCATCAATGTTACAAATACATATTTTCTTTAGTTGCCGCCAGGTATCAAGCAACATATTTTTGTCACTTATGATGAATGCACATTTTTGAACCTTATCCTAAATATCACTGTAAATTGAGCTGGATTGAAAGATACTGGAGAGCTGTAAAGAGAGAGGCGCGTCAAAATTGAGACTATGGTTTCAGATCTTTGGATGCTCATATTCATGATTTTTTAGACTCTGTCTCTCCTGTTGATGGAATACCTACAAAAATCAGACGATATTTTAACAAGAGTTTCAAATATATAGAAGCATATAGTCATGGGAACGATGTTGTTTCCATAATGGACATTAGGAAAAGTATTTCTAAAATACAACATACTCATCGAAAACTTCGTCTTGACCAATAAATAAAATTCACTTTTAAGTATAATTAATCATAAAGCATCTCATTTGTAGCGTCTATGATGTACCTAGACGTTTTATAAAAATGAGATCACACAGAATTTTAATTTGATGTTATACCTGAAGGAAGATGAGATATGTAGATGAGCAAGTTCTTACACTCAACAATTGTGTTACTATATGGACTGCTTTTATATAAGCGGATTTTGAAATCCTGAAAATATCCGTTTTCAAGAAATTACACATTAAGTAGATGCACTAACAGCCATACTTTTCTCAATGATCTAATAAATCTATTTTATCTATTTTATATTAGGCCATGATAGTATAATTTCAAGATCAAATTCTTTATATAGTAACTGATGGTTTCTCTATAGCACCCTCCTATGAATTAATGAAATGTAAAGTGTATCATCAGCCTCCAACAAACTCTCCATTTATTATACCTTGTTGAATATATTATACTAAAAAAAAGGAAAGTGAGTTAGAAAAAATAGGCTCTGAGTATCTCTTTCTTTCAAAAAATAAATAAATGTTATATTGTCAGATGCAAAAAGAGTTCATTTGAACAATATATTCAAGCTCTAGTGTCAAGTGTAACAACTCTCATCAAGTAATTTATAACTATTGTATTTGAACTAGACATATATTTTAACACCCAGATAAATAATTGCGTTTAGAATTGAGATGAAAAGTTCGTTTAATGCGAGATATTTTTCTATAATTTATATTATTAAAGCTAGGGCTGCCAATATTCACAAGAAATATTATAGACTGAGAGTAAAAAACAAAGCAATAGTTTCCTTAGGAATCGACTCTACCTTTAATATTAGCTTCTCTGTCTTAATTCTCAGTTGTTTTCATCATTCAGCAAGAGGACAAGCTGACAAGAAAACATAAATCACACATATTTGAACCTAAATAAGGATATCGTTTCAACCAACATTAGAAGTTTAATATAAAAGAGGTACAGTTGAGACCAAATGACTCAGAATATACAAAGAAGTAAAACTATAGGAAGGAACTTGTGGTAATGAGCTCAATTTAGAAACAACGGTAACTCTTTTATATGAATTTTACATTGTAAGTTTTACACCTATTGACATAATATCCTGGATCGTTTGATTCAAGGATCGATGGTTTTGAAAAAATAAGCAATAGCTGATTTCTGGGAATATATCATTACGAGATTGTTCTATAAGTTTCAATTACGACTGAAATAACCTTTTTTTTTGTGCTAACGAAACAACAAGCTTAATTTTTTTAAGAGTGGCATATTTTTGACTTCACATGATACCATTTCTGATATTTCCTTCAAGATTGATTTGTAAATTATTAATAAGAGAATAAAATTAATATACAGGAATTCAATAACTACATTTTCAAGCTCTGCAAAATGTATAGAGCAGGATTTCATTTGGCAAAAAATATACACCTTACAATCATTTCCAGGATTTTTTTTATGCTTAAACAAAAACTACAAAAACAGAGGTGGGTGTAGCAGTCGAAAGGTACTGGAAAATTGACCAGAAAGACCGAAGATATCCAGGATTCTGCCGTCTAGATATGGAAACAGTCAATAGCGACCATATATATATTTAGAAAAAATCACTTACAGGTCGGTTGTTTTTTCCCGAGTGTATTTATTGAATTTTAATGAGTTAATAGTCTCATTATGGATATTACAGAGATTCTCTATTTTAAAATACACTGTACTACAAATAACGATGGATCCATCTCTTTCTGAAGATTTATACTTATGGATTAAAATAAACATGATATATCTAGAAAAAGCTTGTAGTAGCTTGCAACACTAAAAAAACTGTACTGATTTTTTTTCTAGAGTGTTGAATATATCATAAAAAACCGATTTATAATCTCATCTTGCTTGTGTCAAATTCTGGTTATTACCAGTTTTTTTTCTAGAGTGAGCTTATTGCCGATCTAATTAGCGCTTCTGCATAAATAAATCTTTGTGTTACAATCATTCTTTATCTTTTTCTTATTATTGTTATTAACATTGTTTTGAGTATGATGGGTAAGAGAGAGTATGTGAATTTCTTTTATATACGAATTAATTAACTATTCGTTATTGAAAAAAAAACCACTGAATCTGTATAGGGAGTTAAAACCAATAGAGTATTGTACACTTAGCAAATACAAACAGTTTTTTTAAAATTGTAACGTTATCTTGTTGTAGGAAGAAGCAACTAATCAATTAATCTTAATACAGCAGAACTGCTTTCATTTGGGCAAATAGTTTTTTTTTTCAAAATATATATCGTAAAAAGAACTATTGCTTGTCTATTGTTTAGAAGAAATCGAAAACATACTGTTCATTAAAATTCTCACATTATTTTCAGTTTTACGTCTCCTGACCAATTGACGGTTACACTTTTTTTTTTCTTTTTTTTTTT
>VCJA01005237.1:9982-22087 GCA_024139275.1 Backusella macrospora
AGATTTTGTTTTCTGTACTTTCTTTTTCTTCAAGTAAACAATTCTATGTCGCTCTATGCGGGATACAACAAATGACTTGTCTCTGGCTCCGTCCTGTCGAAGTCTTATTTGGACGGCACTCTCAAAGATGTTAACTGTTTTTGTACCAAATGGCTTACTCTCCTTGTTTGGAGTGAAGGCAAAAAGTGAGTATTTTCCTGAGATGATTGGTTTTTTATTCACTCACTATTGTTTTTTGTAGGAAAACAGCAAGCTTGGCGAGAAAAGTTTACATTGTTTTTTTTTTATTTACTTCTCTCTGCTATTTTCTACTTTTGGTTAGAGTTTGTTACGACACTCTTTTGTGATTCACTTAAGTTATATGATTATACAGATGTCTTTTCGAATTCTTCAGAATACTCTGCTATTAACGGCGAAATCGTTCATTGGAATAAATATGGAAATCAAACAGAAATGTCAGAATTTGTTAATACTAACCCTCATCAGGATTTATCACCAGCTTTTCCTGAATTCATGTTACTTCAGCGTAATAAAAGCGTTTCACATTATTCCAACAAATATCTCGAGTTTTGTATTAACGATTTCAATCTCTCGACACAAGCTGATAAATGGCTACAACACAAGGTGACACATGATCCTGGTTATGTTTATAAAGACGGAGTTCTGATTTCTTGTCCGCTTCCTCATCAACGAAACCAAACAGGTTCACCTTGTTTTTATACCGAAGAAGATAGAGAATCATTTTCAAAGTATAAGAAAAAAGGAGGTAATATAGAAAGAGAGAAAAATAGATACAAAGACCGAGAATTAAGCTTTGTTTGTTTATTAATAGAGCTGGAATTTTCTTCAAAGTTCATTTACAATAACTTTTCTTCATTATCTTATAATGGAATTCCGGGACAAGCATTAGTTACATTAGATGAAATTGTTCTTGATGTGACGGGTTATCTTGAATCAGTTACTGAAGTTGTATTAGTCGCAAAAGGAGTTCATTCCAGATCGTTTGTCGCTGACCGCATGTTTCTTCCCTTAGATCTCACTATATTGCTGTTCATTAATCTGGGATGTGACATTACTGACGAATTCTACGAAACCATAGCATATCCCAACGAATTCAAAGAGTGTCTACGTACATTATTTTTTTATGGTGTTGTTCCCTCGCAAAAGTACCCAGGCTGTGTTAATACAAATATTGCACTTTGGGTCACTTTGGCTTTTTTTCTCTTATATATCCTTTTGAAGATCAATTTAGCAAACCTACCTCGTATTCCGTTTATTCAACGCCTTTCATTATCTTACAACAAAAATTACAAGCTAATCTCTCATTGGACTTATACCATATTATTTATCCCGTTCTATTCGGAACCATCGGAAACCATACGTCAAACGCTTGATTCTTTGGCTCGATCGACGTACCCAGACAACCGTAAGTTACTATTGTTTGTGTGTGATGGACTCACCCAGAGTGAGTCAGATTCCAAAGAAAACTATAAATCGATTCTTGATGCGCTCGGTTACAGTTCTACTAAAGATCCAGATCAAAAGGCCTATGTATCTCTAGGGCTGGGATATCTCAAGGTAAACTATGCCAAAGTATATGCAGGATTCTACGAATCAGGCCGAAATCGCGTTCCCTTTATAATGATTGTAAAGGTGGGGTCTCCACAGGAAATGCTGTCTCGTAAATCTCCTGGTAATCGCGGTAAACGCGATTCTATGATAATTGTTCTTGGGTTTTTGGAACGATGTATGAACTTAACTTATAACCTCATCACACCTTTGGAGTTTGAGCTCTACAACCAGTGCTATAATTTATTGGGAATAGATCCGCGGCAATTTAAATATATGTTGGTAGCTGATGCAGATACTCAAGTACATGCAGATGCAGTATTTAGAATGGTATTGCGACTGGAACAGAATAGAAAAATGCTGGCGGTGAGCGGTTATGTACGCCCAGCAAACCCAGATGAAAATATAATTACAATGCTTCAAATATTGCCAAATCATCTTTATTATTACTCCAGTATGGCTTATGAAGCCTGTTTCAAGAGTATCACTTCTATAAACAGCAACTTTGTTATGTATCGATTATGGAAAGAAAGATCAAGCGTATTGTATTATAATAAAAACAATACGAAAGACGCTACACCTCTATCTTATTTTAATTCACCAAGAAAATGGTTCAAAGTGAGCGATGAAATTTTACCAGAAACAAAAGATCGAAACCAAGTACCAATTTCTGTGACACAGCAACATGTGAAGCCCGTTTGTATTAGTCCGACTACATTACGTAGTTTTGCAGCACCTCGTCCAGATACTATGCACATGGAAAACATTTTGTTACAGGGTGAAGATCAATTCTTTGGCGTTATTTTATTAAAATCACATCCTCAACATTTTCTTGGATTCGAGTCGGAAGCTATTGCATACACTGCATTGCCAACCAATATATTTGCGCTCCAAGGACAGCAAATCAGACGTATCAGAGCATGCTTTCATATCCAGCTCGAATTTCAGCACGCCGCTCGATATCTTGGCATCTGGTATAGGGTTGTATCAATCACTAAACTGATAGATTACATCCTTTCAATGCCTCTTACTGTCTATTTATACTCGATTTGTATACGATATCTTATTTATAAAAATCCTGCGTACGCAATTGTAGCAGAATGTTTTGCGGGTCTACTTGTTATTCATGTATTTTACTTTATTGTTCGCCGCCAATTCAAGTACATATTTTGGTTTGGTATCTATTGTTTAATCTCGATACCTTTATTCATGGTTTATTTTCCTATTTTGGCAGTTTGGAGATCTGATAATGCTTACCAATGGTATGATGTCTGGCCAACATCCCATGACAAACGTCGCAATCGTTTACATGGTGTTATTGAAGATAAAGTCAAATATATCAAGTCTAATGATGATGTCAATAATGAGGATGATGAAGATGGTGAAATCAACAAAGAAAAAGAACGTGATAAAGAAAAAACGACTGTGGAGCGATTGCATTTTAGCGAGTTTGAAGTATTGGAAGCAAAAAGACAGCAGCAAAGAGAAAAGGAAGAAGCTACTATATTAGATGCAAAATTCAATGGATTTGATAATTTTGTATCACAATCAATTCAAAATAGAGGACAATCTTGGGCAGCATCTGTAGACGATGAAGGCTACATTATTCCACCCCCCTTCGCTCATACAAACGCTGCCAAGAGAAGCAGTACAGTGCGATCAACACAATCTGTCTATTCTATACGCTCGTCAAATTCCGTACACACTACACGGTCAGCATACTCCGCACATACAACTTATTCCAAACTTGATCAACCATATGATGATTCGCGACTACTTCATCCTAGTATTGTTACTACTGCTGCACGCTCGTCGACTATGAAAAGTATTACAAGTGGTCCAAATCAGTTTTCTGCATTTCTGGATGATCCTTTTGGAGCAGAAAACGGAAGTTCATCTGCCAGAAGAAGTCATATACATAAACCTAGTAAATCGCAATCATCATTTTTCAGTAGATCATCGTGCAATAGCGAAAACCACACAATTGATAAATCTACTGTCAGAACGAGTATGCTCAGTATTAGCACTGAGTTTCCCACAATATCAACTAGTCGACTCTCGCAGTTTGTTTCTTCACCTATCTCTCCAAGAAATACAATTTTTGAGAACGATAACCAACCTTCAAGTAGTGCTTCTAGTGTTTATTCGTTAAGCAATTCTGTTATTAGCTTAGAACGAGACGTTGAGGATTTTTCAGTACATAGAGGTGATAATCCGATTCATATAATATCTCAGGATGGCAGTAAAATCCATCGTGTTTTTTCTCCTATACCTGAATTGGATGAAACTGCCTTAGGCAGAAATGCTCCCATTCACTCAAAATTTTCATAATCAATTCATTTGTACATTAAAACCCATTACATAATATCATGATTTTATTTATTTATTTATTTATATGTTTAATTACATTTACTTAATAACTTCTACCAAACAACATAAAGTGCTTAGCGTCATGATCACAAGCAACGCACTTTGTAACACCAGGGACAATGGGGTTCTCTGTAGGTTGCTTGAAGGGGTTACAAAGAGACTTGGCACCCATAGAAGGAGCACGCTCATCCTCCACTTCATCACTATCATCTACACGAGCAGAGCGATCCTTAATGTCATCTTCACACTCTGTACGGTCACACCAAGGAACCAACAACAACTTCTTCTGATTAAGAGTAGGTACGAAATCCTCCCACTTCTCAACACGGACAATAGATTCATCCATCTTAGCCTGGGCTTTTACATACATTTCACGTTGCATAGTATCTAAAATTTCCTTAATACCTTGTTCAAGGCTGTCCAAAGGAACAGCAGACTTAGCACCAGTGTCACGACGGATACACGTGACTTGCTTCTTTTCCAAATCCTTAGGACCAACTTCAATACGAAGAGGAACACCACGGATTTCCCAGTGGTTGAACTTGAAACCAGGAGTGTAGTTTTCTCTAAGATCAGCCTTGGCCTTCAATCCAGACTTCTTGAGACGGTTAACAACATCTTGGCACTTGTCAAACAAGTTCTCAGTGTCTTCCTTGGTTGACTTGACGGTTAAACCACAAGGAACAATGACGGTCTGAATAAGAGCGACGCGGGGAGGTAAGACCAAACCCTTATCATCACTGTGAGTCATAACCATGACACCAATGGTACGGGTTGAAAGACCCCAAGAGTTTTGCCAGACATGAAGCTTCTTGGCTTCTTCAGAAGCATTAGGGGGAGCATTAGGATCTTCAACAATGATACCGAACATCTTTGAGAAGTTTTGACCCAAACAGTGAGAAGTACCACCCTGAATAGCACGACCGGTAGTAGGGATGAAACCTTCAACGGTAGTAGTGTAGTAGCCACCAGCAAATCTCTCCTTCTCAGACTTGACACCCTTAACAACAGGAACTGCAAGATAATCGGTATAAACTTGTTCATATAAATCCAAAATTTCCTTTACTTCCTTATCAGCACCTTCCAAGGTCAAGTGAGCAGTATGACCTTCTTGCCACAAGAATTCACGGGTACGGAGGAAAGGTTGAGGGTTCTTGAATTCCCAACGAACGACTGAACACCACTGATTAATACGGAAAGGCAAATCACGGTGAGAACGAATCCACTTTGCAAAGTAAGGATACATGACGGTTTCAGAAGTAGGACGGATAGCAATAGGCTCTTCAAGGTCACTGTTACCTGCCTTTGTAACCCAAGCAACTTCAGGAGCAAAACCTTCGATATGATCCTTTTCGCGTTGAAGAACACGGTTAGAGACAAACATGGGGAAATAGGTATCTTCGACTCCCATCTCAGTAATAGCACCATCGAAAAAGTTGGTGATTTCCTTCCAAACATTGTAAGCTAAGGGACGGAGAATATAACAACCAGAAACATCATAGTAATCCAACATTTCACTCTTTGTCAAAACTTGTTGATACCATCTGGAGAAATCTTCCTCCTTCTTATATTCAATACCCATTTGATGAACTTCCTCGCTAGAAGCTATTTATATATGTTTATATACATATAAAAGAAAATTATATATCGTTTAAAACATCTATAAATAAATATAACCATACAAATAAAATAAAAGAACCTTTATGTTTTTTTGATTTTTATTACCTTCTTTCTTAGCGGGTTTAGCGGCCTTTGCCTTGGGTGCAGCAGCAGCAGCGGGAGGCTTAGCAGAGGCCAAAGCCTTGAAATCAACTTCAATAAATTCCTTGCTAATAGAGTTAAAATAAGCCTTCAATTCTTCGGCAGTAATAAAGACGGTTTTATCAGAAGCAGCGGGATGGAAAGCCAACTTATCAGTGGAAGCAAGAAGAGCAGAGTCAACGACAAGGTGAACAACAGACAAGTCAGCGACATTGGACAAGGAGAAGGGAGAGACAGCTTCTTTGGTGACACCAAAGGTCTCTTTCAGTAAATCCTCATTAGCAAAACGACAATCCTTTAGAGAAAGCTTCTTTCCAAGAGCAGTTGCGTTGGTTTCAGTTGTTTCAAGAGCAATGACAACGACAGGAGTAGGAGCAGCTGTCTTTGCTGTCTTTGGCTTGAAGATCAAAGTTTTCGTGACCTGGTAAGCTACATTAGGAGCAGAACCAGTCAAAGTGGTGGTCCAGACTTTGTTGTCAGGTACAGCGTCGTGAGAAACGGTGTTTGTGTTGATGGAAAGCTTGTTCAAAGTCTCCAATACTGCGTCGCAAGAAGCCATGAAGTTTTTTTTTAAAAAAAAAAGAATAAAGAGAGAAAGAGGAAAGAAGAAAAAAGAAAGGGGAGATGACACGAAATAAGTAAAGAAAAAAAATTTTGGTATTTTTTTTGTGGCGGAGCCAATAAGAAGATCGCTTCCGTGTGGTTCAACTAAAACGAAACAAATGCTATCTATAGGTACACATTGAGGTTACTGTTTTTTTTTATCTTCCCTTCTTACATGGCTCTCTTTTTTATATATGTTTTTTATCTTGAATAATATCATTGAAAATATTAAATCCTTATTATTCATTTACCTTTTTAAACCATGATTATCTTTATCTTTTAATATCTGAAGCGCGTTTCATACACACTAAAACTACTCATCAATAATTGATTTGATTGATATATAAATATCAAGAATACAGGAACAATCACTTTAAACGCCTTTTAGTCACAAGAGCATAGTTATATTGTTCATTATCAATCATAATGACTATTAATGACTTGGAATTTATCCGCAGCAGTTTATTAACTACTGATTGAATCACGTAGAATTTGTTATACATAATCATCTGTCTAAGAAAAAGAAAAAGAAGAATTATTCGATGAATTCTTAATGCTATATATCAAAATTGGTTTTTACCGTGTATAAAAAGCGCTTGAATATAACCATATTAGAATGAGTAGTATGATTCCAATATTAAAGATAATAAAACTACATATCATTTCTAAACATGAAGAGATTGAGTCATAATCAGTTGGTACACTGCGGTCATGCGTGATATTCAGTTTTTTTTTTCACTTTATCTCTTCTCATTCGTATGTCATTTTATATAAAGATATTGAATTAAAGTAGTACTCATTTTACATAGATACTAAGATTCTAAGTATTAAGCAAGTCAGCTTTATACTGTAACATTCTTTATTCACTCTATCATTGCAAATATTCCCACGAGTCTGGTCAATGAAACAAGAAGTTAAATAAGCTACATATCAATTCTTGTTTTGCTTTTTGTACAACAACACATCAGTTATTTCCTTTTTAGATCATATTTCAAGCTACACAAAACTTTGAGATTCAAAGAAATCATCTTCACTAAAATAACCTTCTCCATTGTTTTCATAAAAAAAGGGGAGGGGGACTTTCTTTGATATCATTTGGGACGGGGAGGTTTTTTTTTTTTTAGTAAAATAGAATATATTCACAAGCAAATAATGCAGTTAAATCGATCATACATTGAATGCGGATAGAGGTCTTTTCAAGACATTGTATAATAGTGGGACAAGGTGTCGAGCTTTTTGAGCCGGATCCGAAGATGCCAGAATTGGGGAGATTGACTAGATGGAATAGGAAATATGGAAGATAAAAGTAAAATATCATTCACGTAACGCCTTACACTGTTAAGGAGGTACTATAGAGCCACATAGATGAAATGGTGTTAAAAACATTGGATTTTTTTTTCCAGCTCACTTAAACTAATTATGGTAAAAGGTGAAACAGAACAAAAAAACTATGAAATAGAGTATATGTAATATACATACGTACAGTACATCTATATATAATATGTACTATGTATTACGAGGTGATGATTATAGTGGGTGGTGTGCTTTATGTAAAAGAGTTACCTATGTTATTATTTATTTATGATAAAGAACTGTCTAGTTGTTGTAGTTAACAAACATATGTGCATATGTATATAAATATATAAGTCACTTTGTGATATAAATAACAGTATATATATATATCATAATGAAAATATTTATTTACCACGTTAATTCTATCTATCAAAAATTTAACCATCTTCATATTACTTCACTAAAATAATTTATGAAGGCTGTCATAGATGAAGAACCACTTGACTTATTAAAATACATCACGTGATCCAACTGAAAAAAATATAATGTACACACAGAAAAAAAAAGCAAGAATTCTTTCACCAATTCAGCTGATTATAAGAGAAAACAAGAATGAAACAAAAACGAAGATTTGATGATAATCTCACCTTTGATGCCAATGAGAAATTAGTGTCTATTATTTCAAAAGAAATTGGTTTTCAAGGCATTCAAAGTTCAGCATTGAATTCATTTTCTAATGTGGTTGAAACATGTAAAGAGCTTTTTTTATTTTTATTTTGTATATTTTAGCTTCAACAGTTTCAATGACAAGTTATATGAATTAACTTTGCTACAGATATTGAAAAGATGTTAACATCAGCACATCTCTTTGCAGAGTTGGGTAATAGAGCCAAACCTAATATCCATGATATCGCAAGATCTTTAGAAGTAGCAGGCGTACAAACATCAACCTTTGAAAAATACCTAAAAGATACCATGAATTATAAAGATATAGGTAAAAAAAAAAAAATCGCTGACTAAGCCTATAGGGCTCTTAATATATACACTGAATATCCAATAATAACGCGAAATAAATTCTAGTCGCAGAAACCAATAAATACATGAAAGTGTCTGAATCACGAAAATCAACTATGGAAGAGACACCAGAGTTTTTACCTTCTGAAAATGAAGACTCTGACGAGGAAATGGATGACACAACAGACTCAGTTAGCGGTCTACCAACATATGTACCTCCACATCTACCTCCTTTCCCAAGTAAACATTCTTTCAGACAGACACCTGTAAATATATATATTATTTATACTACCATTAATACTCTTATTGAATGTTCTATTATAGATATATATTCAGCGCCCTGATGATCCACAAAGAGTGAGGGAACTTAATTCTGAACAATCACGCACGGTAGAAGAGAACCTCAAGAAATTGATGTCTGCAGAAAACCAACTTTTACGGCAAATAGGAAATCAAAGCAGCTTAGAGAGTAAGATTATGATGCCAATTGTAAATTACGAAGGTTTTATTCAAAGAAGAAAACGATCAAAACAGTCTGGTACAACTCTCAATGTTGAAGTGACAGAAGAACCCAAGAAAAATGAGACCATGCCTGATACGGAGCTTCAAAATGAGCCAATGTAAATATTAATAATAATAAAAACCACAGTCATTTAATTCGTAATCTTCTTTTTTTCTTTAAAATTCTTCCTAATTTGATTTAAATTACTTTCTTCTTCTCTTGTTATAAGAACATGGGTACTTATATTAATACCATTCAAGAAATAAACTTTGGTAGTATGTAAATTTGTAATAAACTCTCATTTTGTGTGTATTTGACTTACCTTATCATCGTATTAACCTGTGAAACAAGGTGGTAATGATTTTGATAAACGTCGACGTCAAAGTATGATTAGCGATGATGATTTGGAAAACCAATACGCAAAGAAACGAGTAGGAAGAAAAGCAATAGAAGAAGATAGTGATGATAAAGTAAGCCAATTCATTTTTTTTAAAAGTATTAAGTTGTATTTATAATCACAGTCATCAGGTGATCCTACAATCAAACGAAAAGCACAGAATAGAGCAGCACAAAAAGCATTCCGTGAGCGAAAGTTAAATCATATACGAGTATTGGAACAAAAAATCGAACATTTACAGCAGAAAGAAGATGAAAAGAATCTTCAGTTATTATCTGAAAATGAAAAATTAAAACAAGTTGTGGAACAGTTGGAAAAAGAAAAGGCTCTGTTGCTTGGTGCATCTATATCTGTCGATTACATACAGCAACAGCAACAGCAACAACAACAGCAACAGCAACAGCAACAGCATAATGACAATATAGTTACTCAGATTCCCGTTTCTTCTTTTGAAAATACATCACCCACATTTAATATAAATAGTATAAAACCAAACGAACTACAAATAGATAAATTTATGGACGAACATAACAAAGTTATCGAAAACGAGATTGAACTAGAAGCCATATCACTTACTAATGGAACTAAAAGGAGTCCTTGTCCAACTCCTGAAGAAATTGCAAAAGCATGGGATAGGCTGTCTACCCATCCTCGTTTTGATGAGTTTGATCATGAACTTATTTGTACTGAAACCCGGCGAAAGATGAGAGAAGGAGCGACTGACCATGATGCCGCTCTCGATAGTGTTATGGAGGAGCATTATCCAGTGTATAAATTTTAAAAATAAAGCCAATTATATTTTTTTAAGAAAAAGGGAGATGTTGGTTGAACTTTTCGGCTGTTTTTTATTTGTTTATAAAATATTTGCTTTGACTTTTTCCAAATAAACTATTTGTATAATTTTAATAAGACAAAACAGGTGAGCTCTCCTTCCTCTTTCCCCACATTTACTCGGAATTAATGTCTGTTTAAAGTTTATATGAAATCTTGATACAACCTTGTTCAGTAATTTAATAATAATATTATTATTATTTCAATGTTTGACACCCACACTATACCGAAATAACCTATTAGTTATATTAAGAAACCATTACTACACACCTAGAGAAATTTGAAGGTGAATTCTGATAGCCCTATATAGAATACTTATTTTTATTATAGAATCACTTTAAAAATAAAATTGTTTGCTTGCTTTTTGTTTGATTGAAAAAAATCATCTTAATATCAGTAGACTGTAACTCCAATACAGCTACCCTACCACCCACCCCGCCTACTATTTCGCCTCCCCTTCCTTTGCATTATACCAGGTAGTAGAATGCTTAGGCACTATTTCTAGCAGGCGATTAACCGTATCAGTTACGCTACTATAGAATTTTCCAGAAAGGAGGAGAACAATAGCATAATTACCAGTAGCCTCAGGCTTCTCTTACCTACAAAGATTTGTATGGTGTTAATATACTGTTCATAAAGAAAATAAAGCTTTGTTGAATGCTTACATTTTTATTTATTTTTATTACTGAATATATTGCCTTTGAGTATAGCTAGAAGAAAAGATAAGTTAAATAAAGTTATGCAACTGTTAATATTAGAGTAATAAAGCATACATACTGTGGTATGAACCATATCGACGTTGCTATTACTGTTATTACTGTGTAACTTATGTTATTCAAACTCTCCATAATTATTTTCTTACTTTTGACAATAGGCTCTCTCTCTTTCTCCTCAATATGCAACGAGGTTATAAGAATCCCATTTATTTGTATTTCATACATTTATTTACTTTATTACTGCTAAAGCCCGTACTATCACACATACCATGTTACTCGGTAATTCATTACGTTGGAAATATATAATCTGAATAAAAAGGAAAGTGAATAACGCTATATTAAAAAAAGGATAAAGAGTATGCAAAAACATTGGTTCAAGAGGAGAAGGATTGATTATAATGTCACAAGCACGATTTTATTCAAGTGCAATCAACATGTAGAGTTCTTCCAGTGTGAAAATTTTGGAAATATATTCTAATTTATTTTGTAATCCAAATCTTGGATTCATTTCTGGTAAAAAGAAAGAAATAGTACGAGAAAAAAACTACAGAAATCATCTCAACTTACCAGGAGTGGCCAATGTCAATCATTTCATTTAGGTTGCTCTCTAACAAACCTAGCTTCTTAGCTTTTTTCCTGTGAGGGAGAGGGGGGGGGGTTTGTTTCGCCTACCTTAAAAGTGCTGGAGGTAAGTGAAACAAAAAAAATCAGGAAAAACATCGCCTGAGAGCAGCGTTAGTCAATTATTTTTGCTAACCGTAAAGATCTATACTCTAAATCAAAATTTTAATTTGTTTGGTATATTATATGAAAAAAAAAACTATATACGTTTATATCAATCAGCATGTTTTATGAAATAAAAGTAACAAAAGTAGATTTTAGAAGCGTTAAATAAAACAAATATAAATAAAATAAAATTACAAATTCACAAACAAGATTTGTCGTAAGTTGTTGAAATATTGGACTGAGTATAACACATAACTATATAGAAGGTTTCCGGCAGTGATATAAGAGACATTGCCAAATCGCCTTTTTTTTTTTTTTTTTTT
>VCJA01005240.1:8434-21657 GCA_024139275.1 Backusella macrospora
CTCAACCTACCAGGTGCCTCTTCTACAATATTGTTTCCAACTGTCACTACCACTTTCCCGACCACCACCAGTTTCTTTTTCACCACCAAAAGCTCCACCAATCTCAGCTCCATTCGTGGGAATATTTACGTTAATAATACCACAATCAGATCCAGAAGGCCCAATCCATTTAAAGATGGTCTGTGTATTATTTGTGAAAATCGAACTAGATAAACCTTGACCGACGTTATTGTTGATCGCAATAGCTTCATCCAATGTCTAAATGGATAATAATTTTATTTATTAGGCTGTTTGAATCAAAAACTGAACATTTTTATCATAAATTACCTGGTAAGTCATCGTGTGAAGAATTGGAACAAAAGACTCATTTTGTACAACCTTCATATCAGGACGTACTCTAGTCATTGTGGGTTCTACAAAATTACCTTCTTTTAAAGCACCACTATCCAAAACACGACCACCGATCAAAATCTCACCACCTTCCTCTTTGACATTATTTATTGTCTCCTTGTAGATGTTGACAGCAGCCTTTGTATGGAGGGGACCACACAAGACACCTTCATCAAGTGGATCACCTACCTTGACCTGACTATAAGCCTTCTTGAGACGTTGAATTAGTTCATCATAGACTGACTCATGTACAATCAAACGACGGGTGGTAGTGCAACGTTGTCCAGCCGTACCCACAGCCGCAAACAGAATAGCTCTAGTAGCAAGATCCAGATCACAATCATCGGTAACAATTAATGCGTTGTTTCCACCAAGTTCTAGAATTGACTTTCCAAAACGTCCCTGAACGATCTGACCAATTTGTCTTCCAACATTAGTCGAACCTGTAAAAGAAAGTACATGGGCACGCTTATCTTTGGTAAGCGCCTCACCAACATCAGTACCGCCGGTTACTAGAGAACATAGTTCGGTTGGTAATCCTTGTTCCTTGAGCTCTTGGGAGATCACCTTGGTCACTGCAATCGACACAAGCGAAGTGGTAGGTGCAGGTTTCCAAATAGTTGCATTACCAGTAACAAGAGCGAGGGCACAATTCCAACCATAAACGGCCACTTTTTATATGAAAAAATATATATATTAATAAAACCTGAAACGTTTTAAAGTAAGATATGTATACCTGGAAAATTAAAAGCGCTAATGATTCCAACAGTTCCTAAAGGATTCCAAGTTTCTAACATGGCATGTCCTGGGCGTTCAGATGGTATAATGGAACCTGTAAGTGTACGTGATAGGCCTAGTGCGAATTCTAGAATATCAATATATTCTTGTACTTCACCAATTCCTTCAGGTAAAATTTTGCCCATCTCAAGTGCAACTAACTTTCCGAGTGGTTCCAAGTTCTTGACAAGAGCATTTCTCATAGCCAGTAATACTTGGCCACGCTTTGGAGCAGGAATCTTTTTAAGAGAAAAGAAAATAATGCTTAGAAGATATATATATGTGCAACTATAAGTAAACAGCCACTACCTCTCTCCAAATTTTCTGAGCTTCTGCTACTTTTTCAAATACAACATTCAAATCTCCAGGTGTTCCCTTTTATAACAATTAGTTTCGTTTACTTTATATTTCTAAGGTGTACTTACTTGGATTACTTCGGCAATAACCTCATTATTTACGGGATTAATAGAAGGAACCACATTTCCAGAACCTTTCCATTCGCCATCAAAAACACCTTTATTATTTGTCTTTCCGATTCCAAATGCATCAAATACTTCCCGATGTTTATCAAAAGTAGAGATACATCGCAGTGCATTGATCCTATGAGGTTTGGCTAAACGAGATGCGTGACCAAGTACATGTGTGCGTAAAGAAAATAATCTTGATATCATGATCTCTTTTTATTTCTCGATAAACAACAAAAGAAAAAAGTACGAGAGATGATGAAACGAAAATAAAATAAAAAAGAACAATGGTTCCTCCCCCTTAAATGATTTTTATATATAGATTTATTTAATAAGTGTGTGCATGAAGGTGATAAGCTGTCAGTCACAATCGTGGGAATAATGAGTTTGAATACGGGTCATCAGACTTGGTATGCGTCATAATTTTTTATATGTATTTGTTTATTTATTTAGGAACTTCTTCCTCTATAAAGAAAGCGATTTTAAATCAGACAACAAAATAATTGTGACGGGTAACATAACTGTTTTATGTTTATATTTTCTTACCTGTTAAAATACCCTTTTCGATAAGAGTAGAAGGTTCAGGTCTGTCTTGAATCTTCTGTTCCATTGCATCCTGCAACAAACTTCTTTCCAAGTCTTGTTGCTGCTTTTGAAGAGAAGGTGCTACCTTGGAGTCTACATATGTAAATGTATGCATAAATAACAGAAATCACAAGATAAAACACTTTTTTTCCTCTCTTCCATGCTGATTTGTATGATATTTTCATGAAACACATACTCCTCCTTTATTCACAATAATCATCATTCTCCCATAAACCGTAGTTATCGCAGAGCCACACTTATGATGTTCTTTCTTTCTTTCTCTTTCTCTCTCTTTTTGTTTATTACTTTAGTATAAAGAAAACTTACCCTTCAAAATATTCTTTTCAGCAAGTTCCTCGGGGGTAGGACGATTATCAATTTTATGACGAAGGTTATCAGCAATCTTACGTTTTTCTAACTCTTCACGTTGTTGTTGAATAGCGGGGGCAATCTTGGGATCTTTATATATATATATATATCAGCTTCGAGTAACACACTCACATTCACACTCACACACATATATAAGGTTCTTTTTTCTTTTTTTCTTTTTTTCTTTACCTTTAATAATATTTCGGCCAACAAGATCTTGAATATCAGGTCGATGAGCAAGTTGTTCCGCAAGAGTTTTTGGTTGGCTTTCAGGAATAGCTTTTAAATATATTTTTTAGTATATACTATCATTTGCGTTATTAACCTGATACATACTCATTGCTTATTTTATTTTTTTACTATGGAAAGTATTAAAAAAAGAAAAGAAGAGAAATATATTTCTTTTTTTTAAGCATTTATAAAACTAAGTAACACACGTAAATCGGCTGGTGTTGATAGTGACGTCGTTGTGTTATCATTATATCCTTTTATTTTTAAATATAAATCAAAAAACAATTTGTTCACTTCCTTTTTTTCGACTGCACATAATAGCATATTGAGCATTTTATTTTTATTTTTAGAAAAGAAAATAACCTATTATATATTATGTATTTATTTATTCTGAAATTAGAAGCAAAAAAATCGCCTGCCCCAAACACTTCTTTTTTTTTATGATGAAAACACACTTCCATTTCAATTAAATGCAGTTAAAGCAACCACTACTTTCATGTGTCGGGGAATCAAATAAATTTGAAATTTCCAAAAACAGTTAGAAACTTTTCAAGCTTGATTTTTTTATGTATGATTTTTTTCTAAAAAAAAGGGGTGGTTTAATAATTAATTGAAATTAAAAACATGGGTAGTCCACCTGTTTTTAGAATTATTTTTATAAATCCGTTGATAGCTTATACCTGAATGGCTCATTATTAAAGCGAGATTGTTAATAACAATTCTGTGTACTTTAAAGCCACTAGAAAACTGCGCTTCTAAATTGTATGGCCTATTATTAAACAATAGATCGTTTGCGTAATATGTTTCCAGCATAATCAACCTCCAATGACTTCATGCTGTTGATAAAATTACTTGAAGTAAGAAAATAAAAAGTCTCAGTTAAAGTATTCACCTAAATGACAGGTTTTTTGATTTTTGATCATGCAGTCACACCGAAGAATGTTTCAAACAATCGTAAAAATACGATGGAACTGCCATATTCTATGAACAATAAAAGCTCTCTCTTTCCTCCTTATTTTATATTTTTAAAAGAAAACGATGTCAAATCAAACTGCTAAAGATAATGCTCTTGGTTCATATGAAGAGTACACAGAAAAGCACTATTGGAGCGTTTATTAGTTACGCAAAAAACACACGTGTCATTATTGTAGATTAGAATAGCTGTTGGTATGGCAGAGAGCACTGTGAAATATGTAATAGATAGAGTAAACGAATATGATTCTCCATTCCCTATAAAATCATCTGAACTACCCTATAAAATAAACGAGAGGGCTGAAAACTATCTCAAGATATTAATAAATCAGAACCCTTCTGTCAGATTTGACGATTTAAGATATGAATTATACTTGGTTGATATTGGGGCCTGTTGAGATATAGTTATCAATTGCTGAGGAGAATGGAGTTTGATTTTTTTTTTTGCAGCACCCAAACTAGCCATACGTGAGTTGAGTAAAAAGAAAATATTACGCTAGGCCAAAGAGCACGTAAGTTGGGCAGGTGAACAGTGAAAAAACGTTGTTTGATCCGATGGGTCTCTCTATAGTGTAAAGGGTAACGATGGAGGAACTAGGGTTATCGGACAACTTTGCGAGAGGCACTTTGTTAAACGTTGCGTATCTACATAGAAGTTTGGATATGGAGGTATAATGTTATGGAGCTGTTTTTGCGCAAGCGATTTTGTCCTTAAGTGATAGTTGATAAGTCTGTAAACTAATATGCTTATTTCAATATTTTGGCACAGAGTTTCCTTCTGTGGTTTGTAAAACTTCATGAAGACTAAGATAGGGAGTTTATGTTCCAAGAAGACGATTCCAGATACCACATGAGCAGGTATGCAACTTGGTGGAAGGAGATAAATCAAATATAGTGGCCCTTATACTGGCCTATTGTTGTGAGGATGACTATATTATATCTATAAATAGTTAAATACGTGTAATTACACATGCTTATAATGCTTATAATTAATCAATTATATATAATCACTTAGATCAATATTATTCCAATCCAAAACTTATTATATGCTTAAAGAATACTAATGCTAATAATAGCAATAATAGGAATTATTGCTGCTCGATAAAATAATTTATTTTTCTTAGTTGTGATCTGGGAGTACAACTCTAGCCAATCCGCTTCACCTCTTTAACAATGCCTTCTGAAACCTAACAGATCAGTTATTACCAAGTTCAATGGTAATGCGATTGTATGGATCATATTAAATCACTACCAATAATCCTCGAAAGGATTATTTTCCCGACTCTTTCTAAAATCTATATAAACCCCCGGTTCTTCTATCTATATGAAGGACAATCTTCTTTTCAAGACATATTTTTGACATGACTTAAATAAAAAACTACACTCAGTTTTCACGACTCTTTTGTCTTTTATTATTATATATTTTTATCATACCTGCATAACACCTATACAAAGTCCAGATCTAAACCAAAGAGAGCATACTTGGTACGCTCTCGAACTGCTCATTAAAAAAAGAAGAAATGAAACTAATAATGTTGAAGGTTTGAAGAGAGTTTAAGAAGAAAGATGGAAAAATATAAGCAAAGACATTGCCGAGTTATTCGTTTTTAATATACAAGATAGATTCCAGGCAGTAATTGGCGCCAAAAGAGAGTCAACAAAATATTAGAAACGCGAGTGAGTGGTTGACGTTTGGTAAAGATTTTCGAAATCTCTTGAAACATTCTTCAGTGTAGCTGAATATAAAACATGGATATACTATTTATCCCAAGATTTTAACGCATGTTTCATTTTTTGCATGAAATTACACTCAATGATTTTAACTCTCTGTATAATTATAAAATAGAAATATACAAAGTGTCATTTAATATATAAAATAACAGGGAGCTGGGTTTCTCATGGTTCTGTTTCACTTCATCAACATATTCTGGGGGGAAATCACTTTTACCAAAAACAATAATTATTAAACATTTCCTTTTCGCTTTCTTATTATATTTCTTTTTATTTCAAACAAAACAAAGCAAAAATGAGTTTTTATGGTTTAAAACCACTAGTTCTTAATGATGATGATGAAAAATGCAAGTGTGATGAAACCAATTCTGCCATGCACAAGTTTGATCCTTCTGATCACGAATTAGATGGACTATTAGACAACAATCGCAAATGGGCAGCAGCTGTTATGAAAGAAGATCCAGAGTTTTTTAGTAATATAGCTCATAAACAAGAACCAAAGTTATTATGGATTGGTAAAAAAGAGAATTAAAAATACATAAATAATTACAGAGTTAATAATATATAATGTATGATATAGGTTGTTCTGACTCTCGTGTACCAGCTAATCACGTTGTACAACTTGGTCCTGGAGAGATCTTTGTCCATAGAAATATAGCAAATGTTGTCAATCATGCTGATTTGAATTGCCTTTCGGTTATTCAATATGCTGTAGAAGTTTTAAAAGTGGAGCACATTATTGTTTGTGGTAAGAAATAAAATATACATATAAGTCAGTGCTCTTTTTTTCTTATATATTATTATGAAGGTCATTATAACTGTGGTGGCGTTGCGGCAGCTTATGGTAAACAGCAATATGGTTTAATCGATAATTGGTTACGCTCAATTAAAGACGTTTATAGATGTAAGTTATAAGGGTTAGTATACATAAGGAATATATATGCTTATATACCTATAATATAGTACACAATACAGAATTCGAAGAACTAGAGACTGATCAAGGAAGAATTAGAAAGTTGGTTGAATTAAATGCTATCAATTCTGCACAGAACATTTGCCACTCAACCATCGTACAAAACGCATGGGAAAATGGTCAAAATTTAACAGTGCATGCTTGGGCTTATGACATTGAAGATGGGTAAGAACAAAAAGAAAATGATTTGTAGTCTTAAAGGGAATATTGACTCATATGTATATATGTATTTCTTTGATATCTTTTTATTTGTTGTATAACATATAGATTAATCAAAAGACTAGATTGGTGTGTTAGTGATAATAAGGGATTACAGGAAATATATCATCATGACCATCATTAATAAAAAAAATATTTATCATACATTAAAAAGATACCATTTACTTTATTTTTTGATGTTAGTAATATAAGAAATTGATAAGCCAGCAGAAAGAAGTAAATAAATTGGATCATGTAAACACATTTTCTCCCCCTTGATTCTAAAGAGAAATGTTAAAAATAGAGCTAAAAAAAAAAGGGTTTCTTGACATTTTAAACACCATATTGAGTTGGAATAAGGAACATACATAGTACCAACTAAAGTTTTATTGTTAAACTGTGATGCTATATTAATGATCATTATAAAATTTAACGTCGATTAAATTAGAAGTTATCTTCAGATGAAATCAAAGACGTCACTAATAACAAATCTTGAGTAATTACTACTATTATTGTTATGAAATAAAATGACTATATACAAGACTGTAACTTAGGTATATAATATATAATGGCAATAGTAAGTTTAGATAAAAAAAAAGAGGTATTCGAGGATCTATCTTCCCTTTTTTTCTTAACCCTACAGAACGCCAATCCGAGATTTCATTTTTATTTAGTTTTTCCCTGGATTATTTTCTCCTTACAAAATCATTTTGATATAAGAAGAAAAAAATAGTTGTTTTGGCAATTTAAAATGCTAGTTCTTAGGTTGGTATTTCGATCCATTGCATTATATCGTGGTTGTGGAGGGCGCACATGGCTCATTATGTATAATAGAGACTCGTAGAGCCACCTGATAAACTCTCCCAAGTCCTTTTTTTTTTTTAGTCTCTTGCATATTTAGACTTTTACGTTAATGTAATAATATATCAAACACATTTGCTTTGTTGGAACTCATTAAGAAGTTTCAGACACTGCTAAAAAAAAACTGTTTGCTACTTTCGTAACACTTTAAACTAGCTATCTTTTTTCCAAGATATATATGGTTTATTCTATGCCGTGTCTTATCAATAAAACTCTTAAGAAAAAGAAAATAAAGTGTTTTAAGTGGTTATAACAACTTTATATACGATCTCACCATAGTATATATATTTGCCGAAATAATAATAATAATAATAACAATAATAATAGATATGAAAATGCTTTTAGTAAGCTTTTTTGATTTAATTTCCACACACCTAAAAAAAAAAAAAGACTTATTCTTGATCTCACGTTGCAAGGCGCAATGATATTATTAATAATACCGTCTTAATACTTTTTTTTCATTTATTGGTAATTGGTTTATCCATTTTTATAGTGAGACTATACATAAGTAATCTCACGAGAATTGAATAAAACATCAAAACTTCATCTCCCGAATTTAAATCCATTTCTCTTTTTTTTATGGCATTTATACAAGTTTTTCTATACCCAACAATCTTCATTTTAATAACCATTTGACATTCATAAAAGTTTTGATTTTTATTGGTCAGAGTTTATAACCGGAGTTCTATTGTGGGAAAAAGCATTACACATTTGCTTTTCGATTAAATAAACGCCTTTTTTCATTTGTTTTTTTTTCAATTTTTGCTTCTTCTTCTCTTATTTTTATACATACATTTTAGAAGAATAATGACTATTAAAGCAGTTATTTTTGATATCGGTAATTATGATATATTATTAAATTTTTTAATTTATCCACTAATTGCTTTTCAATAACAACAGGTGGTGTTTGTGTTGGATCACCCATGGCTGGTATCCATCGTTTTGAAGAAGCAAACGGTTTACCTAGAAATTATATCAACGTTGCAATGTAAAATCATGGTTATATATAAAAATTCAAATAGTAAAACAGTTTTATCTAAAAAATAATATTTTTCATAGTGTAAAACAGGGTGAACATGGTGCCTTTCAGGTAAATTAATATAACAGTAACATCAGCAAAAACAAATATCATTAAACAGATATATGTCTATATATAGAAATTGGAAAGAGGGGAGATTAAGCTTCACGAGTTTTATAAAGCATTTGGAGAGCAATTATCACATACTTCTAATAAAGAACATTACAAAGCTTATCTTATCAAGTCTGGAAAGAGTAAGAATGAAAGAAGTGGAGAAGAGAGAGAAATGTATATATAAAACATCAATATTTATTTATCGTTTTCTTTTCAATAGAAATACCAGAGGAGATTCCAGATGTCAAAATTGATGGAAAAGAGCTTTTTACTACCATGATGGCAGAAACTGCACGTTTAGATCCTCATATATTTAAAGCTCTTCAAAATTTAAAAGGTAAAAAAAAAAAGAGAAAAAAAGTAAGAAGTATAAGTCTTTAATTTTATTATATATAGCTAGCAATAAATTTATACTTGCTGCATTGACCAACAACTTTGATTTACCTGAAGATGATCTTAAAGAAGCAGAAGCTTTGGGATCAGGTGCATCCACCCAACTTCGTCTTATATTCAACCATTTTATAGAATCAAGATTAATTGGCTTAAGGTACGCATATATAAATAGACTGACTGGGATAATGAAATCGAGATTTAACATAGATTTATATTAGAAAGCCTGATCCTAAAATTTACCTATATGCTTGTGATGTGATTGGTATTAAACCTGATGAAGCCATCTTTTTAGATGATATTGGTATGAATCTTAGAGCAGCCAATAAACTTGGAATGCAAACTATTCGTAAGTTCTCTTTTTTTTGGGAGGAGGAGGATTTTGTACGAGAATAAAATAAATAAATAGCAAAAGTTAAAAAAAAAAAAGAGAGGGAAAAAATCTAAGAGGGGGATAGAGGAGTAGATAATAGAAGGAGAAAAAGAGGAGAGTATATATATATATATATATATATATCAAAGTTCTAACACATAGTTTTTTTTTCTTGTTTTCTTTATAAATAAATAATGTATACAGAGGTAAAGATGGGAAATTCCGAAGATGCAGTAAAACAACTAGAGGCCTTGACTGGACTTGATTTACATACAACCAACGGATCATCCAAACTTTAAAAAAATAAAATAAGATAAATATAAATAAAAGTATATGTAATAAGATCGATATATATATATATAAAGTAGAAAAGAGAGATATTTCAATTAGGTAATACCAGCACTCTAATTTTTTGTATCTTCTCCTTCTTTTCCAAGGTTGATTTGTATTCATTTTTTTACATCTAAAATAAACTGGAATCATATACCACATAAAGCTTCCTTCCATCTCTTAAGATTGTATCTGCTTTTAGTAAACAAGGCTACACATATATACATATAAAGAAATGTCAATGGTTATGTTCTTTTTTTTTTGTCCTTTATATGTCTATTCTTACAACTTCTTCATGATATCCTCCATTTTCTTTTAAAGAAGTGATCCAAGTCATCAAAGCCTCTTTAACCAAACTATCTGGAGCGAGAGCAAATTTAGCATCATCATATTGACGTACTGATTCTTCTACCAATAATGGTTTTTGCCAAAGAAAAGTAAACCCGAATCTTTTTTGTTGTTCTACCTCATCTCTTGAAAGTGATTTAATCAACGCCTTTAATAAATATTTTGTGCGTTTGGTTTGATTATCTACTGCCTTGAAAAACAGTCCACTTGAGGTGGGTGATGTTTTGGTGACAGTTAAATGATTTAATTGATAACTACGAGTTATAAATCCTTTTAAACTTTGATGTGCTTTCTAAATTATATATAGTTGAATTAATATGTATTCCCCCTGAAAAAATATATATGCATCTCTCTCTCTCTCTCTTTTTTTTTTTTTACCTTTTGTACATGTATTATTGACGGATAAGAATACATAAAATCATCACCATCATCAAATTTCATAACAAATGGTTGATTATTACCTTGAGGAGAATGTGGAGGGGTAAGTAATCCTGCAGACAGAAAAACATTTTGATCGTTATTAACCAAAGAAGGAAAACCTTGGTGAGACACCACTTCACCATGATTGCTCTGTTTTCGCTTTGGTGCTATTGGTATGGTTTTTTCTGGTAACGTAGGAGAATAAATGGCCTTTCTATTGTTGACCTTTTTATTACTTGTCTTGGGTGTTTTCTCAATCGTGAACAAAGAAGCATCGCGTCTTACAGCTATATGTATTGTTCTAGGATTGCCCTCCTCTTCTTCTTCTTCGCTTTCGCTTTCATCCATTCTTATGTCAGGTGACGGGGTTGGGGTTGGGATTGGAGGTACACTCGTGACGTGATTCATATTCCAAACTTGTTTTGTTGTTGGTGATTGTCTTTTTTTGGGTTTCATGTAGATTATTTGTTTTTTTTTATCACCTTGGTCCATGCATAAATCGACCCGTATCGTATCCGCGCTTGTACGTTTATGATACAATGGTGCTGAGGGTTGGAGAAACTGGGTTGATGTTTTTTTGTCCAACATTCGAAATGGACGACCACTATACGTATTATATTTCTTTCTATCTATTGTATATATTTTTTTTAAAAAAAAAGAATAAATAGCCTGATGTCTGTATTTTATTTTTTGTTATAATTATTATATATACCATCATAGAATAATATTGAATCATCATCATCTAAACACTCAAACTCTTTGTCATTCTCATTATCACTATCTTCTACGGGTCGAATAATAGAATTGCGATATTTATGTTGTAGATGCTGCTTCTTTTTTCCAACTACATTTGTACTATCGCCATTTTTTACATGAAGATATTCAAGTTTTGATTGAATGGTTTGAGACATTTCAATCACCTTGATATAACGCTGCTGATCTCTCTCTGATTGTAATTGTTTTGCAAGATTGGATAATGAATGTGATGATTTGATGGTTCTTCTTTTTGTTGCTATTGTTACTGATTCACTATTGGTATCCATAATAATACGTAATATAAAAACATCTAACAACAACAAAAAACAATAACAAGAAGAAGAAAGGAAAGAGAAATATGTAAAAACCAAGAATAGTATATGTATAAATAATAAGGAGTAATGTAAAAAAAAAAAGAGCTTTGTGTCACTAAAGCTCCTCTTCTATCCTCCCCTCCTTTATTCTTTTTCAAGTCAAAACGTACGTGTGTGTTTAAAATACATTTGATTGGCCATAGCTAATTTCAATGCAGTTTTATAAAATGCTTTCTGTAATTGTTATAAATGTAAACAAATGATGGCGTTTTTGTTTATTAAATAAAAAGTATACTATCCAATATCTTTTTCTTTTCTTATTATTACTAAAGATGATTATTATTCTTTTTTAAAAAACTTTTTTTTGTGTATAGTCTTTGTTTGTTTGGAAAACATAAAAATATTTTTTGTGGTAACTGGGGTTAACACACAAACAAACACAGTTAAACTCTTATCTCCTTTTTAATCACCCCTAAAAGCTTGATGGCAAAAGTGAGCGAGAAATAACTGCACTTTTTTTTCTGCTTTCAAAAAGACCTTTAATTCAAAAAGTCGATCTGATAAAAGTATTTTGTGACACCAAAAAAAGTGCATATATCGGATAAGCATGTTCCGTTTTAATAATATAAACAAAAAGAAGGGGGGCTTTGGTTATATTTACATATTTATTTATATAGTAAAAAAAATGGCATGCGGCTATAAAAAATCATAAACATAAAATATAAGCTAAATGAAACTTGACACCACATAAGTAAAAAGAAAAAGAATGTAAAAGGAAGGGAGGGGAAGGGAAAGTATAAGAACATGTACATATGTATAAAACAAAAGAAGTTAATTTTTTTTTTCTTCGTTATTTTTTTTTTTTCGTGTGGGTTTTTTATAGGAATATATACTGATCATTATACAGCATCACAAGGAGAGTTATATAAGACTGTATGTTGGATAATTGAAATAAATACGATCATGGTGATGAGTATCGTTTGCATAATATTGTTCATCTTTCCAATAACATGGCTGTTGTTGTTGGGGTGAGAGCCAATAATCGGAACTCATTGGATGATAAGGTTTATTAAAAGGGTTCATGATTGATAATGGTGACATAGATGGTTTGTTACTCCAGTCGTCGCTATTGTTTGTTTCTTCATCAAATATAGTGGAACTGTGGTCCGATGGTGTTGGAGAAGCAGGAGTTGAAGATGTATGATTATGAATAGGGGTATCTGGCAAATTGTCAATAATTTCCTCATCTTCGTCACCAGTGATCGAACTGTCGGATGGTGAGGTAGCAGTCACAACTTCTTTCTGCTGCATAAATTTGGCAGATTCTAATATTTCGTTTAATGGAATCCAAGAAGGTACTGATTTTTTTTCGTTACGTTTACGTTTGTCCGAGTTCAAAATTTCGTTCAGTGGTCTCCATTGTAGAGATGCTCTTTTCGCGGTGGAGTCATGCGCTTGCTTTTGGTGTTTGGTCATAATGATTTTTCGTGCAAAGTATTTGTTACACCCGTCAAAGGTGCATTTGTAAGGTCTTTTACCAGTGTGAATGCGTCTAAAAAAAAAAAGGTTTTAGATTGCTATTCTTTCTACTATATAAAAAAAAAAAAAA
>VCJA01005258.1:21886-32675 GCA_024139275.1 Backusella macrospora
TAGACAAAGAGCGCCTGAGATTATGGTAAATATGCTGTTACATGGAGGTTCGAAGTATAACAGAAAGAGGATAAGTAAGAAAAAAGAAAGAAAAAAAAAAAGAAGAGATAAGAAAAAAAAAGAATGAAGAAGGATGAAAATATGAGAAGGAAAAGAAAACAAAGACAGCAACAGTTTAGGAAGTAAGCCTATAAGTGTTCATTCTTGTATATATTATTGATCTTTTTTTTTTTTAGAAATCGAAAATGGAAACCTTTAAAGTTTTGCGAAGAGGACAGGTCAAAGATTCCGCTTATTGTATTTGGTAATGTTATGTTCGGGAAAGACCTTGTAAAGCTGAAGGGTCTACGTTGTGGTATCGTTAGTGTGATGTGGAGGTGCTTGAAAAAAGAGAAGCTGCAGGAGATCTTTTAGTAGTACCAATATATGAGTACAAAACTTCTCGTATTTGTAATATGTGTGTTACTGACTCTCTGGGTGGCGTTTCCTATGTTAAAGAACATAGTGTCCTTGGATGCAAAACATGCAATACACTCTGGCAACGTGACGTAAACGCAGCTAAGACTATGATGTCAATTTCTGCTTCTATTTGGAACGGCAAAAGTAGACCTGAGGCTTACTCTAAACATTAAGCAATTCAATTTATCAATCGCCGTATCAAACACGGTTTTTCTTTATAAGAAATTTAGATCATTACAGGTAAGATGTCTGAACATATGCCTCGAATCTATCCAAAAACTAGCCTTTTTTTTTAATTTATATCCTTTGCTTGCTTGTTAAGTTTTTTGGAAATTCTTGAATTTATTTTCGTGACTTGTTTGATTTATTTTCTGAAAATCTTTGAATTTGCAGTGGAATGACTGTAAGTCGATGTTTAACACCAGAAGTATTTAAAAGCGATGGGCCCCTCATTAACCATAAATGATTATTTTCTTTATTCAAAAATAAATAGAGAATAAAGATAAAACTATTTAAAAAGAATACTGAGAACAAATTAACGCAATACAATACATGCCGGAAGTTTATAACACTAAATGACCTACTGTTCCAAGTACTTTCTATTCCTCAAAGTATCTCTCTCTTTTTCTCTTTGAACGATTCGATTGGTAACTGCTGAAATCATATTTTTTTATTTGTTGGCTCTGATGTATTCATTAAAAGCCTGTCACTGATGTCATTTCTCCAAAAACTTCATTTTTAAATTTTAATTTTTTGATCATTTATTAAGTATAAGTCGGCAACATCCACATTTATTCATAAATGCTATCTTGAAAAGAAACTGCTTTAAATAAAAGAAGATTATTTATAAAATAAAGATAAGGTCTATTTTTCAGGTCACAAAACATAGAAGAGGAATTCTCTTGTTTCTAATTTCTTTACTTTATGTTTTATTAAGAAAGCACCATAGGAGTTTGAGTGATAATGGTAATCTATGAGTATCAGAATTCAAATCTAAATAATCATATAAATAAGACGAGTAACCAATCGTAGCAGTGTCTTTGACTTTCTTTTTCGCAAAAATTTATTGTGAGAATAGTGTAGAATCTATTTCTGATACACGTATATATAAAAAAGAAAGAATATATTTTTTTTTATTGGAAGGATATAAATTATGTAAGCTATAGAAACATGATTGCCATAACCACAAAGATACAATTTGGTATTATTTTAAATTTCGTTATTTTATTTTGAAAATTGTGATCCATATCCATATCCATATATACATGATATATCACGTTTGAACGAGTATAATAAATAATACAAATAATAATTAAATTAAAGCTGATTCACTACTATTATTTACTTTGAGTTAATGATATATTTCTTCGCGTAAACCGAAATTCCAAGCCAGTAGAGTCATTAAAAATGGTCCAGATCGAACAAATATAATTATGAAAGAAATACCGGACAAATCAACAATATCACATTTAGGAAAAAGAAACCTAGAATCAGTGAGAAGATCCACGAGATCAATAGAAAAGAAATCAAGACCACAAAATGATAATATAAATTACCCACAAATAACTTTAAGCTCAAAATATTTAAATAAATAAAGGAAAATTTTTAGCGTAATTTTAAAGAATAAGCCATTGAGAGCTGTATCTCTTAAAGTTACAGAAAGTCATAAAATAATTATTAAAGCTGAAAAGCATCTGTGTTCAGACTTTATTATTCCTTTATTTGTAAATACTAGATTTAGCTTAAATGTATCGATATCTATAATCTTAAATTACATGCGTAAAAATTAAGGAACGGGTTTTGGAATTGTTGCTTCTGGAATATCAATACTAGCATTTTGTTGTATTAATAGTTTTTTTAACGAATATTTGTTACATATTATCAAGAAATAATAAAGGAAACAGTTATAATTATCAGACTTGAAAGAATTGATATTTTTTTATTTACAATTTGAGCTCTTTTTATATTGATGAAGGATCTTTGGTTATCTTATTATCAGGTCAATCCATTGGTTGAATAATATCATATGATCTGATCCTTAATATTATTCAAACATATGTTATATTATTTAGTGCTTGTGACGGATATTAAGTCAATAGCTAGATACTTCAGATTAGCCTGAGTTAAGTATTAGAATTGAGATAGGTGGGAGTTGTTTTTCAACAATACTAAAAAAACGCTTACTTTGTAAATATATTGATAGCAATTATATGTCGTTTTTTATTTTATTTTTGCCAGCTAAATGTATCATTCGAAACAATTAGCATATATTAATAATAATAAGGATGAAGTAGTCAATTTTTGTGTTGATTACAATATAAAGAAATGGCCAATAGTACTAGTAAAATTCCAAATTATTAAATTAATACAGGTGTACAAAATACAATTCTCCAAGTCTCAGAAATTAAATATCCAAGACGTAATTGTACTGAAACGTTTAAAAAAAATCACTTTTCAGACTAGATAGGAAGAGTAGTTTTGTATACAGTCACTCCACTGCAAATTCTAAGAAAAAATTCAAACAAGATTAGAAGTCAATATTAAACGCGATTCAAAAATGACCTACAGTATCTTTGTCTCTTGCTTGTATAAGCGCAATGTCTTATTGCCTTTAGTTTTATACTGTATGGTCAGAAAGATAACTTAGAGTATCATTTCATACACCCAGATAAACGTCGCTATGTGAAGTATTACTGTAAGTTATTTTTGAATCACGTTTGGTTTTGATTTCTAATCTTGCTTGAATTTATCTTCGGGAATTGTTTGAATTTTCTTCGGGAGTTGCTTGGATTTATAGTAGAATGGCTGTATGTGGATATGGATGTGGATATAGGTGTTTATTATTATTATTATTGCTATTATTATTATTATTATTTATATTTCCCTAGTGACACCTTTTTGAATAACAAACTTTGATACTTTAGCATCTGATTGAATTACATCAGAACTCCTTCCTGGACTATAATCAATTAAGATTTTACTAATAGGCCTGTCTATATTTTTTCCAGTCACTTCCACAGCTGTCACTGTTCTTCCGATCCTCATAGTTATAGTAATTTCAATTTCATCACCTTTCTTTTTCCCTTGTATACTAGTCATATCAAGAGGTAATACCCATAGTTGTTTAGCGTGTGTTACATATTGGGGAGCAGAATCCGTGTTGCTAGAAAAAATGTCTATAAAATTTGAATTTGAATACCAGTTCATGATTTTAATTAACGGATTTCCTATTATTGGCACTTACGTATTTCACCATGGCATGGATAAGTGTAGTACACCTTTCTTGCAGCACTGAAGTCCTCAAAGATGGATACTTTTTTCTCAGTAAAAGGTAAGAAACGGAGAGCAATAGTGTCTTTTCCATTAAAGCCTTCTGCTTGTATGTCTTTTTTACGTTCGATCACTTCGTTATATCCAAGACCATAGGTATGTCGCGTAGGTCTGTGATTTACCATCTCAGGATTAAGACAGAAATGAACAGCTCCTCTAGCTACTGACATTTCACCTTCGGGTGGAACGCCAACAAACTGAGTATATTTATTCAAAAATCTCTCTTGCACTCTATGATGTAAATAAGTTGATTGACCAAAACCACCAACGAGTAAAATAGCATCGACTTGTCGACTGTCTTCTGGTAACTTTTCCAAGTGCTGAGAAATTAGATCCAGGGTTTGATTTACCACAGGGTCGAATATATATTTACAGATATCTTCATATGGAATATAAAGTATGCCTTCCACAATAAGTTCCTTATTCACCAATTTATCCTCCTGAATTCGGAGTGAAGATGGTAGTTCAAACTCAATAGAGAAATTAGCTGGATCGTGAGTATAATTAAAATTGGGCTAAATAGAAGTTGTTAGCTATTATAATTACATATAACTTTTAAATTTATGTATATGTTACTTTGACTTCTGTCACAAACTTTTGAACCAATTCTTCAATTGCTACAGCTACAAGTTCGATATTATTATCTTTAAGAATTTTCATAATATAATCTTCAAACTTAAGGTCGAGAGCAATAGAGCCACAGTTTTTTCCATCACCGCCTGTTCTTTCCGCAATATATTTTTTGTTGATTTTCTGATTTACTTCAAATGTAACAACATCTACCGTACCACCTCCAGCATCACAAATAAGAAAGCGTTGACCCTTACTCATTTGAAACTGATCTTGAAAGTTCTGTTCACAATAAAGTGCTGCAGCTTCAGGTTCACTAATCAGACGAAGTCTTTCGTCTATTTCATCTCGTCTTATAATAGTTGATTCAATGATTGCGTCAACAAAAATTTGCTTTGATATTTCACCCCACATAGATGGTACGGTAAAGCAATATACTATGCTAGTCTCATCAATTTTACCCTCTGTTTTTTTCATTTCTTTCAGTATATGAGCATGGAATGATTCTAAATATTCTGGTATCAGTTGCATTGGCTCGAAAAGTTTTGCTTGATCTGGTTCCTGAATCCTTTCCGTCAATAGTAGCTTAAAGTTTCGAATCATTGTACTCTTGTTTCTCGGAGACGTATATAGCCTTTTGGCTTCTTCACCCCATTTGTCTATATATTCACGTCTTTCATTGTATAATATCACGGTAGGTGCTTTTGGGTAATTATTTCCTCTTTGGTTGGGCCTTTATATATAAATATATGTTAAAATAATATGTAGAATTAATCCCCTTAATTTCCCCCCCAGAACCATCTATCTATTTATATATATTATTATATTACCAGTTTTTTATATCAGTAACGTTCTTAGAACCTTCTTTAGCAAAAGCAGCTCCAGAATAAGTGGTACCAAAATCTAATTAAGTATATGATGAGTAAATCCGACTATCACTTTTTTATTCATTCATTTTTTTGTATTATATATCACCTATTCCAATGAAGTAACGAGGTTCGTGTGGCTTTTCCTCTTTTTCACTATTATCAGTCTCTTCTTTTCTTTGATCATCCTGCTTTTGCACCGTTTCTTCGATTTTCACAGCATCTGTTGATTTATCGTTACTAAATTTTTTATCTACTCTGGGTGTAGGCTGATTAATACCAGTTTCTTTTACGACTTCTTCTCCCGCCAGCTGAGGAGGGATTGTGGTACTTAGTGGCACCACATCAATTTTACTTCGAGGAAAAGTTAAACTTTGAATTTTTATTTTTCCAAAAGCCACTGCACCGATTGAAGCTGCATGTTCGTAGTTGTATACAGGTGTCGCATAGTTGTGGTGTTTTCTAAGGGTTTCCAGTAATGTTCTGTTCTGTCCGAAGCCACCATAGAGATATATGTTATCAATCTGTATATTCCCCAGTTGACGTTTTACATCGGAGACACTCTGAACAAGCTTATCAATAATACTATTAAGCCTGGGATTAACAGGTCTAGCCTGTCGAAACTTTACAACACGAACTCCAAAAGCATAATAATTCTCGTGAAAAATTCGATGTAATACATAAAAATGTTCCTTTGCATTTGGATTTGCATCTATATCTGCAAAAAACTAAATATGTATGTTATACTGTGACCAAAATATTATTATTGTTACCATCATGTGTTTTTAATAAATAAATACCCTTAAATCGTTAAAGAGGTCTTCAGATAAATCATCTAGATAATACTCCGCTGGTTTTGTGCTTTCCCCCAAAGCTTTTAGGATTTCTTGAGAGCCCTGAGTCTGTATGCTTTTATCAATGACTGATTTTATGGTCATTGAAACATCTTTGGTTTCTGAAAAGATGGCGGCAACTCCTACTGAATTGTTTATGTTGTATACTAAATAATTCTTATCGGGCTTGATGTGCATCTCTGGGTTCTGATTGTGCTTAGTTTGCCTCAGACAATGATGTCCTACAGCCGCTGAATTATCAATAAATTCAAGTCGTTGTTCAATGACATCTTCTCTTTCAATTAAGCCGACCGTCTTAAATGCTTCTTTCATCAACTCTTTATATTTTGAGCAAGAGTATTCAGGATTATCCGGACATGCGATAATAAAATACGTGGTTTCCTTTACCTGGCTATCTAAGTGGTAGTGCTCTTTCATCTTTTTAAAAGAATATCCTACAACACCATCAATAAACTTAGAAAGATAGAGAATCTTCAAGTCTCTTGATGGATACTTGGTATCATCAAAAATATCAGCAATGTGTGGAAGATAATCCTCGTTCTCTGATGACGTTGATTTTTCATACGCTTCATAGCCCCAAAAAGATTCTTTTGTTGTATTGTTATATAGAAACGAACTATAAACGCCAGTGTTGCGTTTTGAATCACCTGGCCAAACTTCTATACTATGTATATTAGAGTTTATATGCGTTCTTGAATAGGATGCACTTGTTGTAGTTGAGCCGATATCTTGATGATTAAAAGTATAAATAAAGATAATATCAGTTTCGTTTAGAGGAAATATAATGTATCTAGACTATACCAATTCCAAGAATATATCTGTAGTTTTTCTCCATCACCAACTATAATATATTCTATACCCAAGACAAACTATTAATGAAAGAAGAGGAAAAGAAGAGTATATTATAATAAGGTACGAAACTCTAAAATAAATAGCATCGTGCTACACAGAATAAGAAAAATGAAGATAGAAAAAACTATAGTATTTCCTACACCTCGTTATTATTATTATTATTATTATTATTACAAGAAGATTGTTATTATTAATTTCATATTATTTTGTAATAATTTATAATTGTTGCTATTGACTTTGTCTTTAAGTGACTAGTCAAAACACATTTCTAAAAAGGGTTTCACCTTCAGTGAATTGTGTACCAAAGCCTATTCTTTTTTTGGGCAGTATACTAATTTTACATTTTATTTATACTTTACCTCGATATTTTAAAAAAAGCTCAGATATAAGAAATAGATCCATTTTATATTTTAAAGCTTTGAATTTATTTCTTTTCATTGTAAAATGTCGAATACTCTTTCATTAAAAGTACTTTTTTGTGGTCATTCAAATACCGCTCTGACGGACGAAGGGAATGCTTAACCTTAATTAAGTTTTACAAAACTAAGCCCATAAAGTTTTTTTTTAGTTTGCACAGTCGCAATCTTTTTACTTACTAACGGCCACTAACAATGTACTGCATAACACTTATATAAAAATGAAATTCTAATACATTTTTAATTTCTAACCTACATGATAGTATTACTTTATGCACTGGTGAACAAGAGAAAGAAAAAAAGAGCAGGCAATAACACCAATTTTTTTTTAAAATATATATATTCGGGCGCCGCTTTATTTTTTTTCTTGGTGGAGAATTTACACAAAAAAAAAAAGTAATCAAGCACGCCATCATCGATAGATTTTTTGTTTCTCTATCCCTCCCATCCAATCTGATTAACAGTGTTAAGTTATATTTCCATGTTTCTTCTATCCATCTCTAACTTCAACATCGATACTGTTGATTTTTTCTGGCTAAGATGAATTGTTGCTGACTCGAGATTTAATAATAAATAGTATTCAAATGAATTTCTCTAATGTTCAATAGCATCACCATCACATTTGATAGTACTGTTTTTCTTGAGCAATCTGAGTCTTTATCCTCTTTTTACAATAAAACCTTCAATCCATAAGCGTATTGAATAAGCCTACTCTGTCTCACCTTGGGACGTTTGTTTGTTTGTTTTTTGTTTATCTATTAATTTCTTGTGAAAAAAAAAGAAAAAAGAAATGATAAAAAGAAAGATACTTTAATTAAGAGTTATAGACATTTTCAGAAGAGAAATAGAAAAAAAAAAGATATAATAAAAGTTGAGATATGTAAGTCTTTTAAACAAAAAATAGTATAAAAGATAAGAGAGATGTTGTGTGTGTGCGTGTAATAATAGTAATTTGTATATATTTTTTGTATATTTTATCTCTTTTTACCAAACTTAATACCAAAGATCTTTTTGCCTCCACTATTCATACTAGAAGAGTGTCTCGAGTCACCATCATAAAATAATCCATCATCATCTCGTATATTACGGCCATTTGAATAGACATTGTCACGTGAGGGAATGGAAGGTGGTATTGAGGAACCGTACTGGTTAGAGACATTTGTACTAGACACATTACCAGAATAGCCATAGCTGGCATCACTTTCGTCAGGCTTTATAGATAACGAATTTACTTGATTATTTAATTGAGATAGCTCTTTTTCCACAGTTTCGAATGCTGAAGTAAAAGTGAATTTACGATCACGGATATGTGCTTCAATCTTGACTTCAGTTTGACCAAAATACATTTTGATCGTCATAAATACAGGCTGGCCCTTTTGTACGTCAGAGAACTTTGGCATCTTGATGGGGAATCGAGCCACCTTTAATACACTCGGATGTGTGGTCAGGCGCGGAATAGACCCATCGCCATCATATGCAAATAAATCTAATAAAGCAAATATCAATACACATCATACCATACCATTTGGCTGAGCAATGGTAATAAATGTGAGTACTTACCTGTGTCTGTATCGTTAGGATAGGCAATCATAAAGTTCTTTGATATGCACTCATCTACATTGATTGTTTGTCCCTTTTTTACATAAACGCTAAATCGCTGCTTACAGAATAACCTATTATCATCTCCCTTGATGCATTGCTCGGAAGGATCAAGACGTGGATCAAATACCATTCTTGTTTCCAAGCCATAAGTACGTCTTGAAACTCGCTCTGTTACCATAAGTGGGTTTAATCCAAAATAGACAGCACCTCTTACAACAGCCAATTCGCCACGAGGTGGCACACCAATAAAGCCCACCCTACTTTGAAATTCAGCTAATACGCGTCTGTAGAGGTAGGTAGACTGACCAAAACCACCTACCAAGAAGACAGCGTCTAGCTTTGTTCTCGATTGCTGAACCTGTTCATCGATTAAAGCGATGACTTGGTTTATAACGGGCTCAAAGACACGCTGACGAAGTTCATGACAGGGAATATGCAACGTGCCATCTTCAATGCCCGCATCAGGATCGTCAGCACCTTCTATACCCAAGGCTGCGGGTAGTGCAAGATATTGGTCTTCATCGCCGTCAAATTCAGGCTATTTACCGCGCACACATAGATAAACATACACGTAAATAGTTATATATATGAATATAAAAAGCCAATACATAAAAATACATCAAAGTAATTAAAAAAGAGTAAATAAAACAAATCATCAACCTCTCCTTACCTTGATTGTGTCAATAAAAGTTTCCATCATTGCTTCCATTGCTGTATCACTGACTTTACCATGATGATAAAATCTATCCTTTAGATACTCACGCATACGCAAATCCAAGAAAGTAGAACCACATGAGTCACCACTACCCTTGGTGACTTCCTTTAATGCTCTCCTTTCACCAGAATCGTCAATCTCGAACACGATGAGATCCACAGTTCCTCCACCAGCATCACAAATTAAGAAACGCTGACCATGACCAAGATTAAACTGGTCACATTTCTTTTCACAATACAAGGCAGCCGCCTCTGGTTCACTAATTAACATTAGTCTGTTGGGATGGTCCCAGCGGTTAATAATATTAGCTCTGATTGCTGCTTCTCTCATGGTTGCTTTTGCCTGATCACTCCACATGGCAGGTACAGTTAAACAGTAGCGAAATTTAGATTGATCATAATTATTGGCGAATCCGCGTTGAAGGTCTTTACAGACATGTGAGTGAAATGCTTCGAGATAATCGGTGATTGCCTCCAAAGCTGTTAGACCGTTGGGCAAAGGTGGTAGATTGAGGTTCTCGTCTAATTGAAGTTTGAATCGAGAAAGTAATTGATCGCTATTGTTTCTCTTCATTGCTGTTCTTTTGGCCTCCTGACCCCATGCAACTAACTTTGTAGACCCATTGCGATAAAGAGATAAAGTAGGAGTTTTTGGATACACGTTTTGTTGTCTTGGCCTATATTAGTGATATATGAAATATTAAGATTTAATTAGTAAATTGCTGCTACTATTAATATCCGCTATTATTACCATTTAGTTATATCAATGATTTCATCGTTTCCATCTTTTGAGAAAGCATAGCAACAACCAGAGAAAGTGGTACCAAAATCTAAAATATTGATTGTTATTCACTGTTATGAAGAGCAGTAAAAGAACAAGAAAATACTTGCCTATGCCAATGACATACGAATAATCATTTGGATCAAAAGGTTGTGTTTCCATAATATATTTGCTTGTTTTATTTTAGTTAATTAATAAATATTAAAAAGAGAGAAGAAAGCAAGAAGAAAGCAAGAAGAAAACAAAAAGATAAAATTAGAATTGAGAAGCAATTTTTCTTTCTATTTTTTTTTTTTTTACTTTCAGGAGGATAATCCAGGCTTTTTTTTGGATAAAAGGTTCCAC
>VCJA01005284.1:9682-20950 GCA_024139275.1 Backusella macrospora
GTGTTTCATTTCGCAATTTCATCATGATTTCATTGGGGGATCAAAAATGTCACTGATATATTTTTTTGAATCCATATAAAAGGTATGCATTCATTTTTTTTTTATTGTTCTTTGTTCACTTCTTCACGACTCCTTTTTGGTAGATGACTGACTGTGGGCCCGGGAAGGGAGTTTTTTTTTCTTCTCTCTATAGAATGGTATGTATAATATAATTTATTGGATAAAAGGGAGAAATGTGATTACCAATCTGTTATGGTTATAGTCTACCAGCATGGAAGCTACAAAACAACATAAAAAACAACAAAAAAAATACAAAAAAAATACAAAAAAAAACCCCACATAGAATAACTTATAGTCTATAGAACGTAGAAAATGTATGTACACTTTCGTATTATATGGATAAATAAAAAGAAACATGTATTTAAAATCTGAAATGTTGGCTATTTTGTTACAGGTCTCTATTTTTGCTCTCTCGATTTTTGTTATCTCTCCACTATTTTGACTTCCCTTCATGCTGTTTTTAGTTTTTCCCCCTCCATAATTTTTGTATACTTTAGCCCCCATCGTCTGAACAGGATGCTTGGGCGTGCTTACTGCCGATGGCAGTCATACCTTCGGGGTAATTTGCTTTTGTGTTTATGAAAAATGATTTTTTCAACATGAATAACTAACAACATTCACTCCTTATGCCATATATATAATCCTGCTATACGACTTGTATGCTGTTCTGAAATTCATGGTAAGTAATAAAAAAAGAAACACTTCTTATATTCTTATTACTGATTAATTTCTATTATTTTTTATAATACATTAATTGTGTTCTATTTTTTTTTTGTTATCCTTTGTATCTTGTATTTTTTTACTTACACTATTTGTACCACTATTTTTAAATTGACCAATCAAATAAATGTATACTGAATGAGAAATACCCTCTCAGTATCTCTAAGCGCAACCAGTGATTGCTCTATTTTGCTCTGCTTGTTGTTGTTGTTGTTTCCAATGTGTAGTACATATACTTTAGACTGTTTAGTCTTATAATCATAGATAATCACATTTTGTTTGTGGTGTATTGCATGAAATAATATAAATAGTGTATAAAACTCATTTTATAGCTTAAGAAACATTTAGAAGAAAGAAAGAAATTTGTCATCATACATAGCATGAATTACCTATGCTCTTAAAAAGTCATGGTGTCTCAAAAAAGCAACTAGTCACTATATAGCGGTTTCAATACATCTAGTAGAACGATGCAGCATTTGTTGTTTATCTCTTTTATTGGTATTTTCATGTACACCTCTCTCTCCCATACTTTTCTTTTTTCTCTTACTGGGGGTGTCACTTTCAAAAAATATGAAATTGGCAGCACTTAGGATAGTTGCTTTTGATATACACCAATCTCGCCATACAATTAACAAAATAACTACATCTCTTTTATAATGCATCATATGAAAGACATATAACCATATGACTTCAATCTATTATTACACAATAAAATGCACACACTATAAACTCTGTATATCTATATTAAATTATGTTTCGATTTTTCATTTCTTTATTCTATATTACATATTAAAATAAAAAAAAAAGAAGAAAAAAAGAAAGCTAACAAAGCATCCATAAAACAAGCAGTTTAAATGAAACCAATCTATAAAAGAAAAAGAAAGAGAATGATTAATTATCGCAGGAATGTAAACTAAACAAATATTATTACCTTGTTGGCAACATCAAGAGCATCGACATCAGCAGACAAGCGGACGAAAGCCTTCTTGTAACCGTCAGATCTGATGAGGGTGTTGATCTTGGCAGCCTCGACATCATAGAGTCTCTTGACAGCATCCTTGATTTGGTTCTTGTTGGCCTTGACATCAACGAGGAAAGTCAAAGTGTTGTGTTCCTCGATCTTCTTCATGGCAGTCTCGGTGTTCAAGGGCTGACGAATGACGCGGTACTGGTCCATACGGGGGGCATGGGGGACAGACTTGCGAGTGTACTTGGGAGCACGAGCCAAGACAAGGGTCTTGGGGATGTGGAAGTGGGTAGAAGTGCGGATCTTGCGAACAGCCTTACCGTGGACACCCTTGAGGGCGGCCTTCTTTGCAGCTTGAGCCTTGTTGGTAGCTTTTTTTATTGTTATTAAATGAAAAAATAGGTTAATTTAGCCATCCATCGATCCATCCATCTGTTTTTACATGTCATGATGATCCTTACCAGCGTTGCCCTTGGAAGCCATCTGGAATATTCAAGGAGGGAAAAAAAAGAGGGCGTGCCATCAGTTGCACCTTCTGCACACTCCTTTGCAACCGTTCCGCCAAAATCTCCCCCATCATGGCTGTCCTGAACTTGTCAAATTCCGGACCGGACTATTCGGAACTACACGTGTTTGTACTCACATCATGTGACTTTTGTTTTTCTTAGTGCAGTTGGCTAATTAAACTTAGCACTGCATACTGTCAATATAAATAATAGTGTGGTCAATTAATGGTTTAAGTTATAATATTCAAAAAAGTTATCCTAGATTAACACTATCGTTGAACAAAAAAAAATGTATAAAAGTATGGAAAAGTATTTGATTTTCTGTGATATGATTGGCTAGTCCGAAAAAGTGATTTTATTATCTGTGTTGAAAAACACGCTCTGTGGAGTGCTAAAAAGAAATATATTACGTTTTTTTTTCTTTCTGTCATTCATTTCACTTTCATTATTTTAGTCTTTATAAAAAAAAAATGGCGTTGACAGAACCTAGCTTTCTCATTCATCAAGCAAACCATACTTTTGTTAGCGAAGAAATTTTTTTCCAAGCGATTCAAATGAACAAGTGCATGTTTATCTGGATAGGAAAAGAAAATGGTAAACTTGGTGACTTATCAGTTGCTGTACCTCCTTTTGGCAATCAGGCAAGAAGCGTTAAATTGAATAAACACAACATTGAAGTCTTTTTTTTTAATTAGTAAATGAATTAACATTTTGTATAGAATTCTGCACCAGCGTCAACAGTTTTGGGTAGAGGTGTTTCTGAACAAAGTAGAAACTTGGCACGTCGTTTAGGTAACATAAATATATATATATGTGTGTGTGTGTGTGTGTGTGTGTGTGTGTGAATGACCAGACAACTTACTCAATTTTTATTTCAATAAAGCTATGAAATATAAACAACAATTTTATATAAGTCTTGATTTGAATAGCCCTGATGATCTACTATTTGTGTTTGTAGAAAAAAAATTGATTGAAATGTTGAAGGATATCATGGGATAAGACAAGAAATGGATCATATAAACAGTAGCTGTAGCATGTTTATGTATACATGTATGTTTTTATTTTATTTTTATTATCATTATATATAAAAGAAGGAAAAGAAAAAGAGAAAGTATACATACAAACTATATGTACGATACATACAATGTGGGCGTTTTTTTTTTAGTATGTACGATATTGATTAAGTAAATCAGATGTGTCTAGTAGCCAGTTCAATAAAATAGAACCATTGACATTATTTGTTAAAAGTAAGGCATTTTGCATAATGGCAGACGCAACATAAATCTAAGAATAATAATAAAAATAATAGCAATAGTGATTAATTGATGATGTTCAACAAATATGCAAACATCACTTCTTATTTGTGTTCTTTTACCTGTTGATTTTTTGTTACAATTGAATTCTCAAGAATTGCTCGTACTGCGCGTGCACCAAACCTACCTTTGCCAATTTCCCAGCAATTGTCAACAATAGCGTCAAATACGTATTGGTTCTTTTCTGGTCCCATTGATAAACAACATTGTACAACATAATTACCGAATTGGTCCAATAATAATAATGGAACAAAAGGTGCAATGTGTGTACAAATGAGTTCAATCTATATATATACGCATTCCTTTAGTAAATAACAATGATAAATCATTAATGATATTTATTACCTGCTCATCTGTATTTGCTGTATCAATGATTTTTTGGGCTGCCCAGGTTCCGTTTTTATGTACACCGATGGAAGCCAAATAAGGAGCAATTTTTTTGGTCATGACAAGCTTTGTTTCTTCTGAGCAATTTTCAAATAGCTTTTGGACAATCGTATTTCCTACATGATCTATATAATACTACTATTATTAGTAAAGAAAAAACATCATCACTATTATTAAATGCTCATGATCGATAGTTTTACCACTACAAAGTTCTACAATGTCTTCTATACATTCCTCTGCGATGTATTCTATTTCTGCTAAACCCTGTCCATTATCTAAACTCTTTCTGATTTCGTGCAATCTTAATGGACCTATCATACGAGAAGGTCCTAACTCTGGTACAATGGGAACTACTGGATAATATTCAATTGGTATACGTTCATCTATAAATGATGTAAACAAAGAAGGAGATGAAGGTTAAAGAAAATGTTATATTAATTAACGTTATATGTGTATATCTCGTGTTACCTTCGGCAAGCGTTCCTTCATATCCCAATTGTTGCATAATAAATTTGCGCTCAGAAGCCAACGTTTTTGTATGGCTGGTATCAGTAGAAGTGGTATTATTATTTTGTCGAGAAGCATTCATCATCATGCTGGCCATCATAATAACAGTTGCCCATTGGTTTGAGTCCGTTGCACCAGCATTATTATTATTGTTGTTTTTATTATTATTATTTTTATTATTTTTATTGTTGTTGTTGTTGTTGTTATTGTTGTTAGGATTGTTACTGTTGTTATTACTGTTGCTACTGTTATTGCTATTGCTAGTATTAGTATTAATATACTTTTGTGCTTCAGCCTGTGCTTCTTCTTCTTCTTGTTGTAACTGTTCTTCTTGGGTTGGTGCTCTTGCAAAACCAATACGTACAGTACCTGTACCGGGACCAAGTACTTCTTTATTTTGCAAATTCTTTCTTGCTCGAACTGCGTCTTCTTGTCGTTCAAAGTTTATAAAGCCACAATTTTTGTGAGACAATATGCGGACCGATTCAACCTTTCCAAATGTTTGGAATATAGTTTTTAAAACCGCCGGGTCCATATTGGCTGGGATATTACCAACCCCTACAAAAAAAAACAAATATTAATTATGAGTACGTGTGTGAACATAGGACAACAATCAATATTTACTTGAAATAGCATTGTTTTAAGTCAAATAAAGAGAATCACTTACAAAGCGCACGAGTAGGTCCTTGTGCATTAGGTCCAGCTTCAGTAGTTAAGGCCATAGCAATAGTAACATTGGCTTTACCATAACCAACTTTAACAGCAGAGGTACCTATCTTAGAGCCAAGACGATTTTCAAGATCTTCCTTTGCAGCAATGGCAGACTCTACGGTTTCAAAGTTGACAAAAGCGCACTCCTTGTCGGAAAGGATACGGGCACTTTCAACGTGACCATAAGGTGCAAACATATTATGTAAATCAGGCACACTAAGTGAAGGGGAGATATTTCCTAACCAGAGTGCGCGTGAGGGTGTCTGAGCAGGTGGTTCTAGACTACAGTTATCATCTTCGTCCTTATTTATTTATTGATATAGATACATTTAATATTATTATTATTAATTAATTAAAGATAAAAATACACTTTTTCTTTTTTCTTTTTTTTTGAAATTATGTATTACCTGTAATATTTCTTCTTTTTCGTCGCCACCATCAAAAATAGCAGTAGCAGTAGATACAGCGATATGTGTAGCAGGACTAGTATCATCTACATCAAGGTAATGAAACAATTGGCTACTTCTTTGACCATAGCGGAGAGGATGATCTAAACTAAAGTCGTTTCGGGAATGGTGATTAGAATACGACACATCAAAAGGGGCAAATGATGTGCCACTAGAACTTAATACGGGAGTATCCGATCTCCCCAAGCTAATAGCGCGTGGTCTGGTCTGATTTAAAGCGGGTGAAAACTTATGAGGCATAAGAGGACTACCATTAAAGCCAACGGGTTTTGGTGAGTCGACGTCTGTTGTTGCTCTGGCATTGACTGTATATGCTCTGTGACGTGTAACAGACTCAAAGTGATGGAAATGTTCTGGCAGCGGAGGCGACAGTGTCTCATGGTTGTCGTCATTCAAACCTAATGAAGCTAATGTACTGGCAATTGTATTTGACGCATTCTCATCCAAAGGACTCGAAGATTCCGAATACATTGGAAGGTCAGGGGAAGACAATGAGCCAGAACGTACTCGGCTAGGTCTCTGCTGTGATAAACTCAATGAATTATACAGGTTAGAGCCGAATCCGAATGGTGGCATAGTACTTGTTGGCATTGTATCTGCTCGAGAACGCCGGGGTGCATCTGAACTAGAGTATCGCGAGTTTTGAAGTTGAGGCGTCTCACTGTGTCATTTAAATTTATATAAATTGTTTTGTTTGTTTTGTTTTTAAGAAAAAATTCAAAAATTAGTGTTAGTGAATAATTCAAGAAGGCTGAGGTTACAATCAATTAGTTTACTTTTGGGAATCATTTGCAGGCGAACGCTTGCGGGTATTTGTGATATCAGATGCCCATATAAGGTCCATTTATATAAAACTAAATAATCAAATTAAATGATGATAAAAGGGAATTATATATAAAAGAGAAAAAGAAAAAGATAAAATAAAATAAAAAAATTCTATAAGGAAGAGAGGAGGAAAAGAAGAAAGAAGAAAAAGAAGAAAGAAAGGAAAAGAAAAGAAAATGAGGGAGAGAAGGGAGAAATAGCCAATGTTTTTTTGTTTTAATCAAAGCATTAATATTTTTAAGTCGTTAGTTTCATCCAAGTCTATCCTTTGCTTATGATTAGAGCCCTTTTAAGACACCGCTTTGTCTTTCTCTGCCAATGTACAGTGCGAGATTGTTTTCTACTCTGTAGAGTGCCAATTTATTCGAAACTCAGATAATTTTATTAGTTGCCTTGTAAGGCAAATAGGTTTTTTTTTATTCCTCTCCAACGACCTTCCTATCAAACTTTGTTGATTCAAATCTAATGACTTCATTTATGTGAATAACTAAATAAAATAAATACATGCATATTACTTGAAGGGCATGAAGAATACTGAAAAATACCATGGCGAATAAAATCTAAATTAGGTGGCATTTTTTTTTTTTTTCGGGAGTTGGAAGGAGTATCTCCCACAATTGGGCTAAATATAGAATATAAATGAGTATTATTTGTCTATATAACACTGTTTTAAATTAAGTATTATTAGAATGATAGAATATAATACTGAACTCTATTAATGTGATGTATATTATTTCTATGATATCTTTTGGTGCTTTGAAAACCCCCCCCCCTTTTTTTTTCTTTTTATCCTAAAGATCTAATGACTCATATATATATATAAAACCAGTTATTTACCAGAGGTATATCATTAGAAATCGAGTTTCCTAATCACAAAGGTATACTAAGTATCAAAGGACATATGACCAATTTATACACTATTTACTATTAAAATACTCACGAGTAAAAACTTTGATCATAACCACTGTTGTATGTGTTTCATGATTCTTTTTACTACACATAGTGATATCTATCTCTTCTCCTGTATATTTTATTTACGTTAAGATTCAAAATAGGTGGCTTCATTCTTCTATCATTAAATATCGCCAAGACATTGTAGGTACTAATGAGCTATATTACTCAATTCATCGGTATTTATGTTTCTGTTTTGCCTTTTTTTTTTCTTCTTTTTCTTTCTTTCTTTAAAAATATGCACACGCAAATGAGTGGAAAATACATAATGATTATACGTGATAAACACTGGAATTGATGAAATAATCAAAAAATTCCAGTAAATATTAAATTAGTAATGTGGAATTACCGTTATTTATCTATCTATTTACTTTCAATGATTCAAATAATATACCAAAATAACCTATGTTTTCCTATAATCAATACAGATCTACAATCCTTTTGCGTTTTATCCAAATTACATCTTTATGATCCTTACTGTTCCTATACGGCTATATAAATTACCGATCTAGGTAGATAGGCATCACATTCTATATGTATCCGTTATTCAAACTGTAAAACCTAATCATCCAATCGTTTTTAAATATTACTTTCAAATATTTACAAATATACTTCTATAGTGCATTTCTACTGTGTTAATTCGAGTATACTAATGATTATCTTATGCAAAGCTCTCTTTTTTAAGTGTTATTTTCTTCTCTTTATTTCTTTCTCTCAAATACTGATTTGACTTTGTATTACTAGCATTTTGGGTTTGATCCTCCTAACTCTAAAATGTTGTAATCAAATTTCATTATATATATCGGAATTGTTTGGAATATACATCAGGTTTGTTTGGCATAATTATTAATAATTATGCACGTAAAGACACTTTTGATTTCTATACAAATTTTCATATGTGGTTATAACATATAAGCGTTTACGATCTCTCTTTTTATATCATTTTATTTTATATAATATATATTAATATAATGAGGACATATTCGAGGTATATACTTTTGTAATTAAAATGAAATAAAACAAAGTAAAACAAGAGAAAACACCTTGAAGATTAAAAACATAAAGAGTCACAAATATGTAGTCACATCTTGCTGGAAAGAAGGGGTGAAAAATGGGAACTGCATAAGAAGTGTTTCAAAGTCTCAGAATTGTGTCATCATCATTATTAATCTGAAGTTAAAAGCCCGACTATTACAAGTCTAGTATAATCTATATATTCAAAGGAAAGAGATATATAATAAAAGAGGGTCTTACTTAAGCTACAATGTTATGATTATCGTGATTATGTAATATTACCTAACCGTTCTGCTATTATAGAGACACATGATATCATTTAGAATTGACTCTTTCTGATCAATGATAAGTGTATGTTTTGTGTGTCACGGTCTTCCCTTTTAAGTGTAGAAAAAAAAGCATGGGAAGGATTCCGTAAAAAACAAAAGCTCAAACTAAAAAGAAGTTTAAAACCATGAAAGATAGAGAAGAGGGAGGGAGAGAATATAAGATACAAACAATGGTGCATTAACAGTTGAAAATTATGCCATTTACTAGAACAATATAGTTTATTGGAGAGTTTGGTAGCATGTAATGAATTAAAGAACGAGTTGACACTTCTATAGAGTCCAGTAGGACAGTCAAGTACTAATAGACGGATAATTTTCGGCAAACGTGGACTTGATGAGCATCTCTAAACAATAAAAAAAGCAAGGATGAATACGTCAAATATAGCCAATCATAATAAAGTTGCAAATTTCGCCAGCGACCTGATGGCTTCTAATTGGATAAATAGTCAATTGCGCCATCATGTCCCTGAGTCGCTACATCATTGACACCCAAAGATTTGACTTTTTATATAAACTCGCTGTCCTCGAGCGTATTCTTTTATTTTGTTTTTTGTTTTTCGTTTTTCACTTTCATTATATTTCATTAAAAAAAAAATGGCCAATACTCCTCATGGTGGTGTCCTTAAGGACCTTTATATTCGTGATGCTTCCAAGCATGAAGCTCTCTTGGCCGAGGCTGCATCTTTGCCTTCACTGATCTTGACCGACCGTCAACTTTGTGATCTTGAATTGATCTTGAACGGTGGTTTCTCTCCTCTTGAAGGTTTCCATAACCAAAAGGATTATGAGGGGTAAGTTGATTACAATCAAAAATATAATTTCTTGAGTATTTATCATATTTTGTTTATCAAAACAGTGTCGTTGAAAACATGCGCCTCGCCGACGGATTGTTGTGGGCCATTCCTATTACTCTCGATGTCAGCAAGGAGGAAATTGATGAATTGAAGATTGAAGCCAGTAAGCGTATTGCTTTGTTAGATCCTCGCGATTATGCACCTTTGGCTATCTTGACTGTCGATGATGTCTACAAACCTAACAAGACCAAGGAGGCCGAGCTTGTTTATGGTGCTGATGATCAAGCCCATCCTGCTGTTGCCTATCTTCACAACATCGCCAAGGAATTCAACGTTGGTGGTTCCCTTGAAGCTGTCCAAACTCCCTCTCACTATGATTATGTTGCCAACAGATGTAAGTATTGGAAAAAAAGAAAGAAAAAAGAAAAGAGGATATACTAGAGATTTTAAAGATACTAAATGGTTGTAATATATAGATACTCCTACTGAACTTCGTGCTCACTTCAAGAAGCTTCAATGGACTCGTGTTGTCGCTTTCCAGACTCGTAATCCCATGCATCGTGCTCATCGTGAGTTGACTGTCCGTGCTGCTCGTCAGCGCAAGGCTCACTTGCTTATCCACCCTGTTGTTGGTCTTACCAAGCCCGGAGATATTGATCACTACACCCGTGTCCGTGTCTACAAGGCTTTGATGCCCAAGTACCCCAACGGTATGGCTGAACTCAGTTTGTTACCTTTGGCTATGCGTATGGGTGGTCCTCGTGAAGCTGTCTGGCACGCTTTGATCCGTAAGAATCACGGTGTTACCCACTTCATCGTCGGTCGTGATCATGCCGGTCCCGGTGCCAACTCCCAGGGTGTTGATTTCTATGGACCTTATGAGGCCCAAGAATTGGTAGAGAAGTATAAGGATGAGATTGGTATTGAGATTGTTCCTTTCCAGATGGTCACCTACAGTCCCGATACTGATGAATACATTCCTGCCGATGAGGTTCCTCAGGGTGTTAAGACTTTGAACATCAGTGGTACCGAATTACGCCGTCGCCTCAAGGCCGGTGCTCCTATCCCTGAGTGGTTCTCTTACCCTGAAGTTGTCAAGGTCTTGCGTCAATCCCACCCTCCTCGCAGTCAGCAAGGCTTCACCATCTTCCTTACTGGTCTCCATGCTTCCGGTAAGAACGCAATTGCCCGTGCTCTCCAGGTCAATCTTAACCAGGAATCCACTCGCTCTGTTTCTCTCTTGACTGGTGGTAATGCCCGTGTTGAACTTTCTTCTGAACTCGGTTTCTCCAAGCAGGATCGTGATACCAACATTGCTCGTTTGGCCTTTGTTGCTGGTGAATTAACCCGTGCCGGCGCTGCTGCCATTGTCGCTCCTATTGCTCCTTATACCGATGCTCGTACCAAGGCTAGAAAGACCATTGAGAAGTTTGGTGGTTTCTACCTTGTTCACGTTGCTACTCCTATTGATGAATGTATCAAGCGTGATCGTGATGGTATCTATGAACGCGCAAAGAGAGGTGAGATTAAGGAATTCACTGGTTTGGATGCTCCTTATGAAGCCCCTACTGATGCTCATCTTGTCATCGATGTCACCAAACAATCTGTCTCTCAAGCTGTCCACGAAATTATTCTTTTGCTTGAAAAGGATGGTTATGTTGGTTCCGCTTAAATACCCCCTTTTTTTTTTATATGTTTAACATTTGTATAAAGAAAA
>VCJA01005288.1:0-14696 GCA_024139275.1 Backusella macrospora
AAACAAAAAAAAAAAAAAAAAAAAAAAAAAACCTCCGCCAAAATTTCAGTAGAAAAACATTAACCATAGAAATATGTATTTTTGTTATAAAAAATGTGATACATGAAAATAATAATAATAATAGTAATAATAATAACAAAAAATGATATATTTCATTTTCTATTTCATTTATCTACATCTGTCACATATATATTCTAAATCCTCGCCTTTACATATTCAAGTGCATCTCTAAGAATTTCGCCGCCTGCACCACTTTGAAAGTAAACAAATAACATTTAGTCTCATAGTAGATTTCCGTACGCTTACCCTGTATCACAGCAGTCTTTAATGTATTCTTTCTGCTATGTATATTTCTATAAAGATAGCAACCAGCGACCGTATACTGATCAATTGCATAATAATGAGTGGAACTAGCATTATATGAGGTGACGGATTTCGAGTAGGTGTAGCCAAAGAAGTCTTCAATAATATCCTTAATCTGTGAAAAGTCTCCTAATCCTGCGACAATACTCGCTGGGATAGCAATTTTGGGCGCTTCACTAGCAAGGTTATGTTTGCAAACCTCGCCAGTTGAGTTCTCACGAAAATGAATGGAAATCCTTTCTTCATCTTCTAACTTTTCCAAAAATTGGCCGGTTAATGAATTAGATCCGGCTAGATAATTTCTTACAAAATCGGTACAAAAGACATTGGCAGTAGCTCGACTGATTTGGGCTCCTAGGGGTTTTTTTGGCCAAACGGAAACATCTGATAGTTATTGTTGCTTATGATATTTAAAAATAAAGAAGAAAAAAAGGAGATAAGTAAAAGGATAGAAAACAGGAAAGGAGAAAAATGATTTAATGTTTAGGGTGTGCTATTGTTGTGATGGTTTTATGTCTTTTATTAAAGATTAAAAGAGATTGATATTGAGATCTTTTTTTTTTTCTTAAAGGCTTATATAGTCTTTTTTTTATTAGTATTACTATTGTTCATATCACAAAGAGAGGCTGAGTAAGAGGGGTGTTTATGTGTTACTATGTAAATGAGAGAAATATAACTTTGTGAGATACGGCTCTCAATGGCTTATAATTTAAATTACACCAAAAAACTTCTTGTTTTGATGCATTTGAATATTTTAAGTTTATAAATAATTTACAGTTGTTTGCGACTAATTTCTATTATCATTTTGTGGCACTTGTAATTACACAAAGCCTTGATTTCTTTTCTATTGATCTCGTGGTTCTTTTCACTGAATCTGGTTTTTTTTCTCCTAAATATGATATCATTGATCTGTTTGTTATTTCTTTCATAATTATATCTGTTCAATCAGTACCATGTTTTAATTATTCTACTGGCTTGACAGAAAGGTAACATGAAGTTACTATATAGAGATTTTGGAATATCAGCTTGTTTTTTTATTACTCTAGTAGATAAAAACAATTAAAATGGTAAAATAGCAATAGATATGTTTTCGAATATTTTAATAGACTCTCTCTCTCTCTCTTCTATTTATGGTTGATACTTTTCTCATCTCTTTCTTATATGTAAATTTTAGTTAAAAAGTCCCTCGGAAGCTATTTAAGCGCATAATTAACAAAGCTAAGTTTTTTTCTGATTGATATCCTTTTCAATGAATATAGCTGAAAAAAATAAGCTGAGCTATATTTTTTTTTTGACTTATTTTTAAAAAACATTGACACGCCAATTTTAAAAATGGATAGCCTATATCAAACAGGATATCTATATGTTTAGTTATGATCTCGCCCCCTTTAATTTGTTTTCTTGGCATTAAATTAAAAGCTTTTTTTCTGGAGCTATTTCTTTTTTTCTATTTATTTATCTTCTTTTAATTTTTTCTATTACATTAGAGATAGCATTAGTATGGATGGCCAAGTAGTGTATGCTATTGTCCAATCTTACGTGAATCGGGAAAAACTTACTGCAATAAATGCTGAACAGAAAAAGATAAAAAAAAACAAAGTAGTTCATCTTCCAAGGAAACTTTGGTAACTGTTAAAAAAATGTGAGGGTCGAATATTTCAAAAAACGATCCAAAGGTGGTAAACCTGATTAATTTAATACAGGAATTTGAACACATCTCCATTAGAGAAGCGGCTATTAAGGTTGGACTTTCAAAGTCAACAGCCGTGCTCAAGATCAAAGAATGAAACACAATTACAAATAATTCTGACCAAATAGGTGTTCTTGATACCATTTGCCCCAAATGACATAAAGGTCGAATATTGATACTTAAGGACACGCTTACTGTCTTTATTTTTGAAATATTAGTCAATGAATCAACATTGACAGTCGAAGTTGTTACAGATCAACTTTGCGAAAATTGGAAGGAAATTCAAGTTAACCCCAATATCAATAGCAATTCATAAGAAGAAGAAAAAAGGTGTGGTCTCACTTATAAACGCATTGTCCCGCAATATTTCGCGCGAGACAGCGAAGAAAATTTTGATAAAATATATGATACAGCATCAAAATAGATTTTATGGATGACTGTGTGTTTATTGATGAGACTGGATTCAATAGAAGCATACACCGTTCTTTATGATCGCTGTGAAATTAGAGTATTTTTCAAAGTTAAGGTTAAAACAAGGGGACCAAATGTCCGTATCCTAGATGTAATTTCCAACGATGGTCCTATTACTCTTTTAAGAAAGGAGATTATTACTACATCAGCAGCAGGAAAGCGACAAAGAGCTGATACACCAGCTGTAAAAAGAAAAAGCACTACTGGTAACGATTTTCTAGAATCCATAAAATACATTACCAATAAAGTTTATGAAGCTGGTATGAATTACAACTACTTTGATCTTGATAACGCATACATTTACAAAACTAACCTTGTTCGAGATTGGGTTGGACAACGAAGATATCAACTCCTTTTTATCACCATATTCTCCATTTTCTGAATCCAATTGAGGAGTTCTGGTCCAAGTTAAAAAACGTTGTAAACAGTGATCCCTCCTCAGTCAGGCAAAGCTCGAATATCAACGAACGTATTCACAATATATCGGCGTATATCAGCAAAGAATACTGTGAAAGTTGGATATGACATTCATTATCGTTCTAGAAAAGGTGCAAAAAAGAGTTGTAAAAAAATGAAATCAAGTTACTGCTTAACTAAAAAAATCTCACAGCACATAATATACGTATAAAATTACAAAAATAAAAATTTTCAAATTGCCGTCTTAAATGTCTTGTTTTGCTATTAGTTGTCTCATTTTCAAATGAGTGAACCAAATTTTCTTGGTTGTACCTTTTTAATAAAAAAAGTGTCCCACTTGTAAAATTAATGTCCCAATGGTTTTTTGAAATGGGCCAAAAAACAAATTATCGCTCAACCTATTTTATTCAGCTGTATTTGTTGAAAGAGATCAACAGAATCTTGTGTAGTAATTGATACCACATAATAAGAGTAAAGTCTCTCTCAGTCATTAGGTTATATTATGACTATATGAAATACATGATATATTAGTATTCTTATGTAATAAAATCTATCGAGTTGAATCAATTTTATAACCCTCACCGTAACACTATCAGCAAAAGATGTAAGATCGCTGCCACAACCCATATTTAAATAATCTTCGCTCTTGCTATTATTAATTCTTTGGTTAAATTTTTAATAAAATACTTGACTTGATCATCAACAGACCTACAGTCGTGTTACTTTACAAAACTAATAATAAATTACTACATCTTGTAATATAAATAAGAAAAAAAAACTTAGCCGTGTAAATCATGTGCTTATGTAGTTTCTGGGGGGGTTTTTTTTAACTAAAATGTATATATAAGAAAGAGAGAGAGAGAAAATATAAATCATAAATAGAAGAGAGAGAGTATGTGCATGTGTGTGTGTGTGTTATAATAAAATATTCGAAAATATCTTTATTACTATTTTACCATTTTGATCGTTCCAATGTACTAGAGTACTAAAAAGGCATGCTGATAGCAAAAAGCTTTATAAAGTAATTCCAAAATTATCTTTCTCTCACTTTCATAGTAACATGTAACCTCCATTTTACTAAGCCTGTCTTTGTGACATGAGCAGCAACAATATTGATATAAAAAAAAGTATTTAAACCCTAAGATAAAGATAAAGAAAACCAATATCAATTTCATCTTTTATTCGTTTATAAAAGACAAAAACCCTCACATATAACAACCCACTCCTAAACAACAAATCATTTTTCTTTCCCCTTTCCTGTTCTTTATCTTTCCATCTCTCTCTCTTTCTTCTTCATCTCCATTTATACATCTCATAAGTTAAAACCATTATCAAATGCATTTTTTAAGTCTAAAAAAGAAACATCCAAGTACCCAAGTCATTCATTATAACAGCAACCAAGTATATCCAAGCCAATCCAGTTCTACCATTAATTCCTTGAGCTCCTACAATGTCCAACAAGTTGCATATAATTCCCAGATAATGGGTGAAACTCTGTGTCTCATCGTCAAAAATAAACACTTAGAAATCAGTCGAGCCACTGTCAATGCCTTTTGTACCGACTTCGTACGAAACTACTTAGCCGGATCTAAATCATTAACCGGTCCAATTTTGGAAAATTTGGAAGAACAACAAAAGATTTCCATTCATCATCGTGAGACCACAACCGGCGAAGTTTGCAAGCATCACTTTGCTGCTAAAGCACCAAAAATAGCCATCTCTGCTAGTATTGCAGCAGCAGTAGGTGACTATTCACAGTTTAAGGATATCATTGATAATTTCTTTAGCTACACCTATTCGAAATCCATCACCTCACATAATACTAGCTCTACTCATTATTATGCAAATGATCAGTATACAGTAACTGGTTGCTATCTTTTTAGAAATATACATAGCAAAAAGAATTCACTCAAGACTGCATTGATGCATGGTGAGCTTGAAGAAACCAAATATGAGACTCAGTGTTATTTGTTTACTTTCAAGGTAGCGCAAGCGGCGAAATTCTTAGAGAAGCACTTGAATATGTAATGGCAAGGATTTAGAAGGCGTATGTGACGGATGTAGATGAAAGAAATCGAAATCGAAAATAAAATATATCTATTACACTTTTATTATTATTATTATTATTATTTTCATGTATCACATTTTTTTTATAATAAAAGTATATATCTCTATAGCTTATGTTTGTTACTGATCGTCTTATTAATTCACTAAAAATAGTAAAAAATACCAATAACGATCTTCCTATGGAACACAACAAAACTTCCTTAGAAGATGCACCTGACCCGATTCATTTCTGAGTTTGAATGAATTAAACAACTTGTATCTCTTAATAAACCATATGTACCTGTATCCCATAAGCGAAATATTTACTAAGCGGTCAATTCGATTGTAAACGGAGACGAAGAGTAGCAAATGTCTATTGTTTTTTAGATAAAACCTTGGTGAGGAGCCTGGGACCTAGGAATTACACACCAGCATATTTTCCAGCTTTTGTTCGAAACCATGATGTTAAAAATTAAATAATTTTCTTAAGAGATAAATTCTGACCCTATCCGAAATATAAATGTTTTGAAAACAATAGGGAAGATACCAATATAGTTTTAGTTGATTCGAGTGAAAATGATGCAGATGATGAAGATGATAGCGAGATTATTATTGAGTGTTAAAGAAACAAATTGGTTTCTTCTTAAAAAATGCAAGTGAAGATAATATCTTGTCTTTGTGGGTTGTTATGGGATACAAGTTTGTTAATCCATTTAAGCTAGGAAATAAATCGAGTTAGTTGTATCCCCTAAGAAATCTTAGTTGCGTTCTGTAATAGAGCCGATTTTGTTTTATTTTCAGCTCTAGAATAAGAGTGTCTATGCTTGTATCAAACCGCCCACCTGAGTCCACTTCCTACGCCTAATATAAAGGATCTAAATAATGCGGTTTGGAAGTAGTAAAATCATACATTATTTAATCTTATCAACTACTTTTGATAAAGAAAAATGTAATAGAAAGATAATATTGAATGATATGGTTTGCTATGGAATGCAAACTGTTTAATTCACTAAAATTCAGAAATAGATAGGGTCAATTGTACCTCCTAAGAAATTTTTGTTGCGTTTCATAAGAAAATTGTAATCAGTATTAGTATTATTATTACTGAATCAATAAAACGATCAGTAACAAACATAAACTATTCAAATATATATTTTTATTAAAAAAAATATGATTCATAAAAAAGAGGCACTAGATATACTTCATTTTATATTTATTTCATGTACATCCATCATACATGTTTTTTAAATCATTGAAGTTACGTATTCAAACACTTCTCTATGAATTTTGTCGCCTGCTCCACCTTGAAAGTAAAAAAATAACACTGGGTCTCATAGATGATATCTTCAAGCTTACTATATATCAATGCAACCTTGAGTGCATTATGTTTCTTATACATTTTTCTAAAAAGATAACAACCAGCGACCGTATACTTATCAATTGCGAAATAATGAGTAGAACTAGAGTTATAGAGGTGATGGATTTGGAATAGGTATAGCTAAAGAAGTCTTCAATGATATGCCTAAACTGTGAAAAGTCACCTAATGCTGCGGCAATACCAGCAGAGATGGCAACGTTGGGTGATTTAGCATCGTGGTGATGTTTTAAAACATGGCCGGTTGAGGACTCGCAAAAATGGATAGAAACTCTTTCTAGTTGCTCTAACTCTTCCAAAATTAGACCGGTTAATGACCTATATCCGGCTATATTGCTTATAAAATTGGTACAAAAAGCACTGAAATTTTCTTGATTGATTATTATGAGTTTGCCATTGAGAACGAGAGATAGGTTGTTACCTATTATCTGGGGATTATGGGCATTGCAGCTCATGATGCGTATAAATGAATAAAAAAAAAGAGAGAGATAAAAGATAAAAAACAGGAAAGGGGGAAAGGGGGAAATGATTTGATGTTTAGGATTGCGCTATTGTTGTGATTGTTTTATGTCTTTTACTAAAAGAATAAAGACATTGATATTGGTTTTTTCTTTTTCTTTTTCTTTTTTTTTTCTTAAGGGTTTATATGCTTTTTCTATTAGTAATACTGTTGTTCATATCACAAAGAGAGGCTGAGCAAGAAGGGTGCTTATGTGTTACTATGTAAATGAGAGAAATGTAAGTTTGAGAGATACGGCTCTCAATGACTTATACTTTAAATTACACCAAAAAACTTCCTGTTTTATGTATTTGAATATTTTAAGTTTATAAATAATTTACAGTTGTTTGCGACTAATTTCTATTATCATTTTGTGGCACTTGTAACTACACAAAGCCTTGATTTCCTTTCTATTGATCTCGTAGATCTTCTTACTGGTTCTGACTTCTTTTTTTTCTAAACATGATATCATTGATCTGTTTGTTATTTCTTTCATAATTATGTCTGTTCGATCCGTACCACGTTTTAATTATTCTACTGGCTTGATATTTTTCTCATTTTCATAGTAACACAAGTTTTTTTCTTGCTCAACCTTTCTTTGTGTCATGAACAGTAATAATGCTAATAAAAAAAGTATATAAACTTTTAAAAATAAAGGAAACCAATATCAATCTTCTTTTATAAGCGACAAAAAGTCTCAAAACTGTGGAATAATTAGGGTTTCTTCATTTAAATAAAAGAATAATAAAAAATAAGCAAAGTAGAAGCCGAGTTAAATTCCTTCTTAGGATTGAATTATTTATTATTGCTATTGTTCTGATTTTTGGATGAAGAAAACATGGATGTAGTTATACTAACTTTTGATTGATATTTGTTTGTTATTATTACAGCAGTGTTGCATCCATGCTGTCACACTAGTTATAGAAATCTGTGGGTTTTACAACAACAGCAAATCCCTAAACATTAAATCATTCTTCTTTTCCCTTTCCCTTTCCTGTTTTTTATCTTTTTATCTATCTTTTTCTTCTTCTTCTTCATTTATACACACCATGAGCTACAATCATTATCAGATAACTATACCCAATCATACTCTTGACCACTCATATGGAAGAACCCCTTCTCCATTCTATGCTGGTAATTTTCCTAATCAAATATCAGGTGCTCAAGTCGTTCATTATAACAGCAGTTAATTCTATCCAAGCCAATTCAGTTCTACCATTAATACCTTAAACTCCTATAAGGCCCAACAAATTGACCATGAATTCCCGATAGCTAGTAACCTATCTCCCCAAAGCAGTCGATAAAAAGTTAATTCCATTCATACCGATTTTGTAATAAATTATTTAGCCAGATATGATTCATTAACCTGACCAATTTTGGAAGAGTTAGAACAGCTAGAAAAAATTTCCATCCATTTTTTTGAGGTCTCAACCGGCCATGTTTTAAAACATCAATCTTATGCTGAAGCACCCAAAATTGCTATCTCTACTAGTAGCTCCGCAGAAGCAGGTGACCATTCACAGGTTAGGCATATCATTTATACCTTCTTTAGCTACACCTATTCGAGATCCATCACCTCATATAACTCTAGTTCTACTCATTATTTCGCAATTGATAAGTATACGGTAGCTGGTTGCTATCTTTTTAGAAGTATATATAAGAAATAGGATGCGCTCAAGGTTGTGTTGATGCATAGCTCACTTGAGGATATCATCCATGAGACTCAGTGTTATTTGTTTACTCTCAAGGTAGATTAAGGGACGGAATTCCTAGAGATGTTCTTGAAAAACAAAGAGCGAGAATTTAGAAAATATATGTAGCGCATGTAGATGAAAGAAATAAAAAATGAAGAATCTCTGTTGAATTTTGTTTTTGTTTTTTTTAATATTGTTATTTTCATATATCACATTTTTTTTAATAAAAACATATACATATATAGTTTATTTTTATTACTGATCATCTTATTGATTCATTGATAATAGTAATAATACCAATAGCGATTTTACTAGGATACGTACCTGTATCCCATAAACAAAATATTTATTAAACAAGAAATTCGATTGTAAATCCAGAGGGATAGTAGCAAATATACACTGTTTCCGAGAGTCAACCTTACTGAAGAGCCTGGAGCCTAGACACGATATACAAGCATATATTCCAGTTTTTATTTGAAATAAAGGTGTTCGAAGGCCAAAAATTTTTCTTAGGAAATAAAACTGACCCGATCCTAAATTTAAATGAATTGAAAACAATAGGAGATATGACAATATAGTTATAATCAATTCGAGTGAAAACGATACGGATGATAAATATGGTGACAAGGGTTAAAGAAACAAATCTATTTTTTCTTAAGAGATGCAAGTGGAGATAATATCTTGCGTTTGTGAGTTGTTATGGAATACAAGCTGGCTAATCTATTTAAACTTGGAAACAGACCGAGTCAGCTGCATCCCCCAAAGAAATTTTAGTTGAGTTCTCTAAGAAAATCGTACTAGTACTATTTTTATGGAGTCACTAATACGATCAGTAACAAATATAAACCATAGAAATATATATTTTTATTTCAAAAAATGTGATATATAATAGAAAAGTACAATAGATAGGTTTCATTTTTTTTATCTCTTTCATCTTCATCCGCTACATATATCTTTTAAATCCTCGCCATTACATATTTAAGTGCTTCTCTAAGAACTTTGCCGCCTGCGCCACCTTGAAAGTAAACAGGTAACACTTAGTCTCATAGTGGATTTCCGTACGCTTACCCTGTACCACAGCAGTCTTTAATGTATTCTTTCTGCTATGTATCTCTCTATAAAGATAACAACCAGTGACCGTATGCTGGTCATTTGCATAATAATGAGTAGAACTAGCTTCATATGAGGTGACGGATTTTGAATAGGTGTAGCTAAAGAATTCTTCAATGATATCCTTAATCTGTGAAAAGTCACCTAATCCTGCGACAATACTAGCAGAGATAGCAATTTTGGGCGCTCCACTAGCAAGGTTATGTTTGCAAACCTCGCCAGTTGAGTTCTCACGAAAATGAATGGAAATTTTTTCTAGGTCTTCTAACCCTTCCAAAACTGAACCACTTAATGATTTAGATCCGGCTAGATAGTTTCTTACAAAATCGGTACAAAAGGCATTGACAGTGGCTTGACTGATTTGGAAGTTTATATGATTGATTTGAAGAGATAGGCTACCATTTATCTGGGAATTATGGACAACTTGGTGGGCATGGTGGGTACCTAATCCATTAATGATAGGACTATCTTGGCCTGGATATACTTGGTTTCTGTTATAATGAATGATTTGGGTTTCTGGGGGGGTTTTTTTTCGGTGGAACCAAACCATCTTATAGTTATTGTAGCTTGTGATATGTATAAAAGAAGAAAAAAAAAGAGAGAGAGATAAAAAGATAAAGAATGGGAAAAGGGAAAGAAAAATGGTTTGATGTTTAGTGGTGGGCCGTTGCTGTGAGGTTTTTTTTTTCTTTTATAAAAAAATAAAAGATGAAATTGATATTGATATTGATATTGATATTGGTTTCCTTTTTCTTAGTTTATATACTTTTTTTTTTATCAATATTTTTGCTGCCCATCTCACAAACATAGGCTTAGAGAAAGAGATGTTACGTGTTACTAGAGGGTCAAAGAAAGGTAATTTTTGAAATTACTATAAAAATTTTTGAAATTACTATAATTTTTTTTTTACTATCAACTTGTCTTTTTAATACTCTAGTATATAAAAATAGACAAATTAGTAAAATAGCAATAAAGGTGTTTTCAAATATTCCTATTATCATTCTCCTTCTCTTCTACTTATGATTAATATATTTTTTTTTATCCATTTCCTATATTTACATTTTAGGAAACTATTTAAGCGGATGGTTAAAAGAGCTAATTTTTTCCTGATTTTTGTTCCCGGTTTCTATTGATCCTTTTCAAGAAACATTATTTACAAATAAGTCAATATAGAAATAGAAAAAAAAAAGATCATTTCGGTACGACTTATCATTGTGTCAATTCAAATTTATTGGTTAAAAAAAATATGTAGATGTAAATATGTTCATGGCAGTAACATACTTCTTTGTTGTATTCTATTTAGTTAATTTACGCGTTTTTTTTAGAAGGTGATAGGTGAGAATAGACCAACTCCGATAATTGGTTAATGTTGTGCGGTGATACGACTGAAGTTGGACCTAATAAGAAAGCTCTATGCTTGTACCCTTTCTTAAACCCTCATTTAAACCTATTCTTATATATAACCTGTGCTTGGGAGAGTACTACACTGTAATACTCTACTTAAATATAAAGAATAGAGGTTATGTTTTTAAATAAAAGATAATTCTTTATCCACATTCGTTTTGAGTATTGTAATAAGAACCTGAAGAGTAGGGTTCATTTATTATAGTCAAAAAACAGCGGTGATGGTTAAATTTTTAGAATCAATAGGTAGTTAAGATCCAGATACAACAATAAGCTTTTTTTTTTAATTACATGTAACACGTACAATATTTCTTTGATCCGATATGTAGCTATTTATTCTAGTTTCTACTCCAATTATTGACTAATTAGGAAAAATTCAAAGCAATTATTAACTTTAATATGAATAATATTCAAGCTTCATTTCCTACCCAATTCCCCGATTGGCGTAAATGACAACACAGCCATTGAAGAAGAAGCAAAACATATGATAAAGTTAATTTTAATATTAGCTGGCAGCTCCTTACAAGTATTAAAAAGGATATCATTTCTGCCAGTATTGTAATTTGTGAAGCTACCTACAAGCACTGCCTTGGATCTGTCATATGTAATAATACCATTTACCCCTATTCACTCAATATCGAAAACTTCTTAGACGAGAGCTATCTAGATAGAAAACCTTATACACTTAAAGGTTTAGACAGTATATATATGTGTATGGATACTCTAATAAGGCGTCAAAAGTGTTCTTACTGAAAAAAACCAGTTGAAATCAAGGACTGTAATGTGAAAGTTAATTTTTTACCGGTATAGTACCAAAACGTGTGTGATCAAGCATATTGGAAAACATACTCACACCAAATACGAATCGAAGTATTTGACTGCAGCCGAAAAAAGAAAATCGGACAAGATTAATAACACCAAAAGAAGCCGTTTTTGGTGCCTCCTCAAAGATGATTGGAATAGACACCTGCCAAAAAATAGCTTCAGTAAACCTCTTGAACAAAAAATATCGCTGCAAATTTGAAATAGCTAATTCACGAGCCAAATAGGGAATTGTTAAAGAGGGGGTTTGCATTCAAGATTACCATAGAAGATTTTCTAGTATTTTGTATTTACGCAGAATTTATCCCAATATTTAAGGTCATATTTACTTATCCTGACATACTAATCAATTAGCAGTTGCCCTTTGATAAATACCCAGTAATTACAGATGTTACATACAAAGCAGTAGAATATAGCTACTACATTTGCTCTTCAGCGATTTATATTATTTATCTCAGAAAATGTGTAGTTATCTTCCAGGTTATGTCAAGTGGTCTCGAGTATCGATTTTTTGAGTATTTTAACATTCAAAAAAGAAAAGAATATCTTGGAGAATGGTAGTGGATTTTTCTGCTGCTCAAATAAAAAGTTTTTTGGACTGTTTTTCTTGGACTTACTCGAAATGATGCCATCACTACTAGCAGCCTAGAGCTTTTAAAATGTTGTTACTGGCATTCGATGTAGTCGGTCTAAACAATTACTCAGAATCAGATTGTCATATATTTGGATAAAAAAAAAGACATGTCCTCAAAGTCATGCTACCGATTGGGTACTACCGACGGCGGAACTTGGTTTAAAACTACCCTCTCGACTTTGAATACTGAGTTCTTTAACTGTCATAGAGAAGTTGAAGTGGTGGTTGTGGCCAGTCAATACCTGTATGACTTTTAAGCTTCTTACAAAACAAAACGATAAATTAATTAATCATCCTTGTAAGACATTAAACACCGTGGGATCCTATCACAGTAATTTATATTCGATCATTAGAAAAAAGTAAACTCTTTCAGCTAGTTTAAGACACCTTCTTCAAAATGGTAAGATTGAAGGAGGCTTCTTTATTTCCTTTTTCGGAGATGGCGTTCAACCAAAATATAATAAATAAAAATGGCAAAAAAATCTAGAAAAAAAAAAGACTATTAGAAGATAAGCGATAGTATAGCCCCAGATAACAACAAAATTCTTTCTTTAAGAAAATAACCTATCTATAACGATAAATTCGAAGTTAATGCACTAGATAAATACAGTTTTGAAGAGATGTTGATATAGAGTTTATTGACATGACAGTCGAAGGCAATGAATATATCAATGCTCAAAACTTTATTAATAATTTAAAAGAGACTGATGTCATCTCACAAACAAACTCAGAGAAGAAATTGAAATTTCTAGTAAGAAATCATATCGAAGAAAGAATTATAAACCAAATAGACGATATATTATTAACTAGGACCAAAGATGATGGTAGCTTTGTTTTTGATGATGGTGATGATGATTTTAATATCAGTAGCAATGCCGATACTTGTAATAGCAAGCACGAAGATGAACACTTAGAATTTTTTGATTATGACTTCGATCTCGTTGATGTTTCACGTAGCAATAAAATCAAACTAAAAAAAAGCGACTTTGTTGATATCTTTATTAATGATCATTCAAAGAAAGAAGATCAAATCCTGAAAAAAAAAATGTATAAGAAAAATACATATGAGGCTAACATCGACTCCTTCAATATGATGAGAGACTTTATTTGGTCAAAACCTGGTTGACCAAAAGAGAATGGAATGGCTTGGAGGGTACATGGATGTATTTCTTTGTGATTATGCTAGATAAAAGCTGAAACTACTTCACAGTTGTTCATTATTATCCCTATAAACTTTATTCTATCAGTGAGGAGCAGAGTGTTATGCATTGGAAAAGCTTTTGGTCTATACCGGTAGTTAGTTCACCAAACCGGTTATATCCAAAAACTAGTATTATGCCTTGAAATGATTGTATAGAGATAAGAGATGCTGAAGAAATAAGGAGGGAAAATTCTATTAGAAATCTTACCAAAGCACATTTGAACTTCTGTCCAGTTGGTAGCTCTGTAGGTTCCCCTTTGTTTCTCTTTGTTAATGAAAAGATTTCGATTGTCCATCACTTCGCTCTCGATAGTTCGAAATTTCCTTATGATATTGAACTATTTCACGGATTTAAATACGTTAAACGCGCATGAATCATACTCAAGTGATCTAACTGGAGTTCATTTTTATACAACTATAAAAGTAGAAATTGGTGGCCAAGAGGTTTTGTGTACAAATGATAATCTAAAAAGTTCTAGAATGGAAAAAAAAATTACCATAAATAAAGGGTATTTGGCCCAATCACAATCTTTGTTTACATTTCAACAAAAAAAAAGTGTATAAAAAAATGAAAAGCGGTCACTTTACAATATTTCAATATTTTCAGATTACAAAATTAATCCCCACATCCAATATTTTCCATTCCCGGCAGGGGATACTATAAGAAACAGTCACGCTAATTTACCCTTGAGCTTAGAATAGAATTGTAATATTGTGTTTATAGGCTCTATTTTTGTTTAGTCTTTATACTTGTATTAATAACTTATATTTAAATATGGCTGGCATCAAACTCGATCCCGCAATTGAACGTTGGGCACACATGCGTGAAAACACTCACCTTTATTTCCGTTGGAATCAAAGAAACACAAGACGTTCTTTGTTCTGGGGTATTGTTATTCCTGTCGGTTTGACTGTCCTTGCTTACAAGACTGATGTATGTCGATTTAGAATAGATAAAAAAAAAAAAAAA
>VCJA01005293.1:0-10935 GCA_024139275.1 Backusella macrospora
GAAAATAGTGAAATACATTTAGAAATATTGATTTGAAATAATAAAATAATAATAAAATAAGAGACTTTAGAAAAATAGTAGATAATAAAATAAAATAAAAGTGTAAAAGTAATAATAATAAAATAGAATTGTTCATTGATGTTAAATCTACATGATTTAGTCTTCGTTATAGAGTATCTTAAAAGTACGAGGTAACAATGATTCACGCTTCGTTATAGAGAACCATATAGGTGCAAGGTAACAGAGGTAACAGTAACAAAGGCAGACCACAGGCTATTAGTAAAAATGTGGCCCGAACCGGGATTTGAACCCGGGACCACGCCGATCCGAACGGCGTATGATACCACTACAACATCCGGGCTTTCGGTTCGCCTGCGTGAAATTGCTTCATATTATGTTGATTTGGTCACGTGAAAGTCACGTGAGTTTTTGGACGTGCTCGAACTATTGAACTCTTATTGTGCTGACAGACCAATCAATGCTTTTGTCTTATACCCTTTTCTTTTATTTATAAAGGAAAATTTTCTTTTTTTTTTATAGAAAAAATAAGAAACCAAAATCAATGAAGTATAGATTACAGAATGCTCTTAACCTATTTTTTTTTTAAAAACTATTATATGAACAAGATTTTTACATTTGCACTTTGGAAAATAATAATTGCTTTTAAAAACAGTATTAATCTGAAGGGTACCTTTCTTTTGTGTTTGTGTTTTTTTTTAATGGGAAAGAAATAGTCTTATTGTGATTGTTTAATTCATGCGAAAAATGAAGAAAACGCATAATAAAAAAAAGATGCGTGATATACTATGTACTTCCTGGATTAGAACAGTTGATATAAAAATAAAATGTTAGAAAAACTCTTTTGTGAACAAGAATCAAATAAAACAGTAAATGAATGACCAGTATATTGTAGTATGACCACAGTTTAAAAACGTACAAGATGAAAATATGCTTTTTTTTATTGACGATGCTTGAAAAAAAAAGATTTTACTATCTGGTGAAATGTTTTTTTTTGTATTAAGAAATATGAATTATTAGAATATATAGTTCCTATTCTCCACCGTTATATGTATAAAGATATTTTTACTTTACATTAAACCACATATTGGGAGAAGAAAGGTTGCAGTGATAATGTAAAATTGGTTCAGTAAGAGTTATAAAATGCTACCATAAGCCCAATTTTACTTTTTCTGAAAGATGTTTTTATTATTATATTCTCATTATTTAAAGATGTTAATTTATTTTTAAAAAAAGAAGAATAGTTGTTTTTGTGATGAATACAAACCATTCACGCTACTTTTCTCACGAAATATAATATACACACACTCTTTTGTTAGCTTTATTTTCTTAATATCAAAAAGAAAAAACAAAGGAAAGGGTATACTTGTTTAATTTCTCACAGAAAGTAAGATGACTTTTGTATTACAGAGTATTTAAAAGGATTTTGTTTTTTAAAAAACCACAGACAATTTATCTTCTCACATGCTTCCAATCAACGTGTTGGCACTTCTATACTCAGGTAATTGGTACTACATAAAATTTTGGTGCCGAAAAAAATAAAATAACAACATATCAAAAATATTTATTTCTTTTTCTTCTTGGTTTCTTTTTCTTCATATATATTTTATTTTTCATTGATTCCTTTTTATAATAATAACACGTTTAATTATAACACTAATAAAAAAATATAAAATACCGGTAGTTTTTTCGATATATATGTCATCATACTATGGTCTTTCATCTCAATTTGGCTGTTACGACATAAAGCTCTCAAAATGCGTATCATCTTCCATTTACTATTCCCCTCTTCCTCTATCCATAGCTCCTCCTTCGTATTCACAGGTGATATTAGAAAAACTTCAAACGCAACAACAAGCAGCAGTAATCATAACAACATGGGAAAGAAAAGTAAAGTAAATATATAAACAAAAACGCGGATCGGAGTCTATCAAGTTAAAAAAAACGCACTTTTTTTTATTATAGCTGAAAGAATTTCAAAGCTTAGTGGAAGATGCAAAGAAAGAAATATATCAAGTACAAGAAGTAATGCAATATATCCAATATCGATGTATAAGGTAACACTAATTTGTCTTTATTGTTGGTTCCTTGTTAAAAAAACTTATTTTTTATTAGACTGGAGTGTAAAAATGAATATTTGTTAGAACATCTTAAACAAACTTCAGAATTGGCATTTTCTTTGTATGTGTCATTTTTTTTTATCCCTTAAATAACTTTGATTAAGTGGACCCTTGATTATATACATAAATACATATGTTTAGTATACTAAGAAAAAAAATAGGTCTAGTTCAACTCACGATGCGAATAACGAGATAGTGGAAACAGAGGATAGTCTAAATCGTATGAACGTTTCTGTAGAAACTTTAATTGAGGAAGCACAAAAAAGCCTGACAAGTCACTTTTCTTTAAAAGCAGATCCAGTTCGGTTAAGACGTACACGTTCTTATCCTTGTTTTACTGAAATAAACTATCCCGAAAACAGAAGAAAGAGTAGCTATCAAGATCATCAAACTAATATTAATAATGATAGTGGTGATACAGCAATTGATTTAAAAAATAAATACCAAAAAACAAGATATTTTCACAGCCAATGGAAATTGATGATCACTATGAAGCAACTTTTAGAATCTGTCCAACATACTATCGAGACAAAACAAGGTGCAAAAGTAATGCAGCAGCAGCAGAAAAAAGTCAAACTAGCTACTACCATTCCTCCTCTTCCTCTTGTTGAAATTAATAATCAAGAAAAATCAACCACAAATCTAAAAGAATCAACTCCACATGTTCATATTCATCATCATCACCATCATCATATACATCATCACCTTCCATCCGATATTGATACTCCATCGTCTTCACCATCCAAACACTCATCTTTACAAATAACTAATGATGACGATAGTAAAAATTCTTTCTTAAACAAGATAAAGTCACAAACGTCAATTACTGCCAAAAATGCAACAACGTCATTACTTCAATATGTCGGAATCATATCATCTGAAGATAAAATAATTTCATCACTACAAACTACACTAGCAAGCAATAGTAATAATTGTAATACACCTGTCAAATATCGCACAATGTTTTTAGCAACTATGGCTATTATGCAGATGTTTGATAATAGTCCGAACCATTTTCCAAGACAAAGACTGAAATGGGCTAGCAGAGGAAATAGGATACTCAAGAGGTGGTATCAAAATCCAATTTTAAAAATACTATTTCCTATTTGGTTAAGGAAAGCTCATGTAGTCTTTTACGTAGCTCGCTGCTTTAAGATAAAGTAAAATGTAGAATATATATAAAATGTACATAATCACTACCAACATATTTTCTTTTTTATTTTCTTTTTCTTCTTCTTTCGTGTGTACATATCTTTACGAATAAGTAATAATAAAGTCATCAAATCTAAAAAAAACTAGTTTTATATACATATATATATATATATTAATCTGTCATTCAAGAGCGTTGTTGCCGTTTGTTCTTTGAAGAGCAGCCATACCATTTTTATTATTCATCTTCTCTGCCTTTTCTTTTAGACGATTTATTTTCAACTGTATTTCCTTGATTATTTTTCGTTGACCAAACCTTATTTTTGTTAGGATATTCATGGCTTGACCTTTTGTTGGATGATAAGGAATGTCGACCTTATATTTCGCCAGGGACTTTATTTGTGCACTTGTTGCTGGTTTACTCCGAAATGCAGCATTCCTCTTTAGTAGGGGTAAAGTATGTGCTTTATTCTCTTTGGTTAGACTATCAGTGATCCAAGTATCGGCTGCTCGAATTGCACTACTCAGTGTGTCGCATTCTAATGATAAAGGTCGATTTTTTGAATGAAACAGTTTATTTGCATGTCTAAAGAATCCTTTCCATAAACCTTTTTGTCATGTAAATCGTGTAACACAAAAAATTTTCAGTAACGGAATCAAAAAAAAAAAACTAACGTGCATTTTTTTTCTTTATAAACTTACCATCTACTTCTTCCACAGATAAATAGCCTTTATCATGTACGTAAAGTATATATTTTTTTTCACCGATTTTTAGCCAGTAATTTGAAGTAATATTATAAAGTGATATGGAGTCACAACTATCGCTCATAAATTCTTCAAGTGATTCATATTCCGTAATCTGTAGTTTTACAATATCAGCAGAAATGTCATTTATATCATCTATGTTATTATCAATATTGTTGTTATTGTTATTGTTATTGTTATTATTATTATAGATATTAGTAACTTACCTTTTGTCCGAGATAGTACTTTTTCGGCCCGACTTTCTAATTCCAAAATATTTTCACCTGTTTTTTTAATAGCATTAAAAAAAAGTACTCTATAATAATTCATGTACACGTGTTACCAGTTACAAGTTGATTTGGATCCAGTCCTAGTAACGTAGGAATAGTAACTAAACCTTCCGAGCCTTGTTTTCCGAAAGTATCAACGAAGTCTATAATAAGGCAGTCTTCTTTTCCAAAAAATAATCGAAGTCCTCTTCCAAACATTTGCTGAAATAAAACACTTGATTTTGTTGGTTTGGCCATTAGAATACAATCCACCCTTGGTATATCCACCCCTTCCGTCAAAATAGCTTTTTTTTAAAGTTTAAAGTTAAGAGATAGGGGACGAGAGAGAGCTGAGATTTTTTTTAAACAAGATCTTACCACAATTAACTAGAACCGGGAAATTTCCGCTGTTGAACCTATTCAATATATCTTGTCTAGTGGCGGCAGGTGTTTGAGCGGTGATAAATTCTGCGTTGACATTAGCTTCTCTAAACTTGTTACATAATTCGAGTGTGTGTGCAACATCTACACCAAAAGCTAATGTTGATTTTCTATCAGACGATGCTAGTTTTCTCCAACTTGAAACGACAATATCATTTCGGGTATCCGTATTTACTGCACGTGATAATTGCGCTTGCTGAAAATCATTTTTGGTGATTTTGACGTTGCTGAGATCCACACTTGTATTTATAACTGTTACTTTCATATTACTTAGCCTATTATTAGCATTATTATCATTATTAATATTATTGTTTCTTAAAAGATATAATGGTGCATCAACTATAGTAGTATATACTATATATATAAGTATTAAATTAAGTGTATGCGATAGTTTTTACAGAAATTCAACAACTCACAGGATTTTGACATGTACATTAATTTATAAACTATACCATTATAGCGAAGTACCAATATCAGTATATTCTCTCTCTTATTTATATACGTTACCATTTTTTTTCTATCATTTGAAGAAAATCTACATGGAAAGTAATTTTATCAAATATATTTCCCAGCGCCAGTCCGTCATGTCTTCTCAAAGTAGCCGAGCAACCCCACAAAAACACGCTGCTACTTGACGATGTTGGTTCCATCAATTTAAAATGATTTAGAATATTTATATAAGTCGAAGCAGCAGCATGATGGGCCTCATCAATTAACACGGCCTTGAACTGATTTGGATCATATTTATCAAGTCGTGCAGAAGCGTTTCGTCCAAGTGCAGGAACGGATGCTATAATGACATCTGCTTTATCAACATCAAACTTGTTTCTACCTTGTTCAACTTGTACAGATAGTTTAGGGTTTGCTTTTTGGATTTGTGCATGAGCTTGTGTTAGTAGCTCTTTACGATGTGCTAACACAAGTACTTTGGTTGCTGAAGGAGAAGGGCTGGGAATCTTTGGAATGAGATGTGACATGATAACCTTGATTGTATACAAAACTCCATGAGCTGAGCAGATCTTTATTTTAGAAAAAGGAAAGAAAAAAACTTACTGTTTTTCCACTACCTAATTTTGAAATGTTGTCAATACATTAGTTCTACATTGCTAATTATTAAAGGAATGAAGGAATCTTACCAACAGGTAAAGACACTGCTTGTCTATTACAGCCCTGTTTGAGTTCATTTAAACATGTTTCGATGCATTCAGACTGGTAGGGTCTTAAAGTTGTGCTATAAAATTTTTTTATCAAGTTTAATGAAAGACCCTTATTGAATAGCATTTAAGTTGATCATAAATTATGAATTTCAAAATAAAAGTAAAAAAAATTCTAATGGTAGTTAAACTATCTGCAAGAGACAACCTGATTGGTTGAAATAAAGCATTATCATTGACACTTATCATCGCACATTATATTCAGATTTTTCTTATAGTATATGTTTAGCAGTAAATTAGTCATTACCACTATTAATTCTTGATGGATATTTAATATAAACCATGGGTATTTTATCATGCAACGTGAAAAGATGTGCCTCACTCACTGATTTCCAAATAAGGTCATCCATGCTCTTTCGATGTGGTGTGACTTTCATTCGCTCCTTCAAACTAGAGTTTTTTTTTGATCTTGTCATTTTCAACCTTTTTCTAAAAAATTTTTTTTATTACATAATATAATGGAGAACAAAAAGAGATCAAGAGTGGAGGAAAATGATAATACTCCTAATAATAAAAAGAAGCAAATATTAGAAAAAGTGACTGGATCAGATTCATTATTACCTACTTCTTCACTTTTGGAAGTCAAAGAAGACTTTCGAGTGATCATTGGTACTTATGAAAGACTTTTATACGGAATAAACGCTGTTTGGAATGAGCAAGTAAGTAAACATATTCTATATGAATATCTACACAAATAAATAAATACGCATGAATATATAAATTGATTAATTTGAACATTAGAAAGATAAGGTCAAGCTGGAACCTGTGTTTATTATTCCTGCACACACAGGTTGCATTCGCACAGTTGGCATTGGAGGTCACTATTTAGCATCAGGTAGTTCAGACGAGATCATTCGTTTGTTTGATGTTAAAAAAAGAAAGGAGTATGGATCTTTGGGTGGTCATCACCAGGGCGACATTACAAACATTCAATTTCACGGTAAATACATGCTTTCTGCTAGTGATGATCATTCGATCAATCTTTGGAGAACAAAAGATTGGGAGTTTTTAAAGACTTTAAAAGGACACAGGTAAGTAGTATAGAAAGGAAGTGGTAAAGACATATTATGGGATAATTAATGCAATTATTAGGGGTCGAGTAAATTCAATTGCTATTCATCCTACAGGCAAGATTGCTTTATCTGTTTCTACAGATAGAAGTGCTATTTTATGGAATTTGATGACTGGTCGCAAAGCTAGTGTAAGCAAATTGGGTAGAGGTAAGCTGGTGATTGCTGATATATAAATACGTAACACACATAGTAAATTGTCTTTATTTTTTGTTTATGTATAAATGAATCACAGATGAAGGTATGCAAATTCTTTGGAATCCTGCTGGTGATAAATATGCCATTTTATTCGATAGATACATCAACATTTATAACATTTCTGTAAGTAAATTGAATATGTGGTTCTCGTAATAGCAGTAATAAATGAATACTATGTCTAGGATGCGAAAGTAGGAGTAACATTAGCTCACAGATCAAAATTTAACACAATGACTTATTACAACAATAACATCATTTCAGGTCACGAAGATAAGACAATCCGTGTGTGGGATATCGAATCAGGAGAATGCATAAAGGAAGTTGTTGCTCATAAACTTAGAGTCAAGTCAGTGTGTTTGGTAGAGTCATTGGGCAAGACCATCCTTTGCTCTGTCTCATCAGATGGATTACTTAAATGTTGGGAAGTTGAGTCATTTATTGCATCTGAAAATCCAGAAGCTATTGGTGAATACAACACAAAGAGTAGAGCTACTTGTATGGTTGCTCATACCGGATTCTCAAAGTTGGAGGAACAGCAAAAGAAACAAGAGGAAGAAAAGAAGGAGGCAGCCAAAGCATCAACAACAGCAACAAAAGCAAAGAAAGAGTCAAAGAAAGGAAATAAATCCAAGAAATAATCAAAAATAAATTGAATAAATAAATATAAATATAGATGTCATGTATATTAAATATATTAGATATATTATTGTCTTTTTATGATATTTTTAGTTGTTGATGTATACTTTATTATAATAAATAGCGATAAGATATCTATGTGTGTGTTTTTTTTTGTTAGGAATACTATAGATAGTTTTCTTTGGAGTATCTCTTGGATTATCAAAGTGATGATACCTAGGATCAATTCAGTACTTTGACGTGCACTGTTCATTGTTTTAATAAACTAGGCCGACAGCGCAAAGTTAAAAAAAAACCCCCAGGAAAAACCGTAAGAGAAATATGAAGTATTAAAAATGTGTTTGTAATTTAAACTTTCAATTAAAACGTCTATGATTTATGATAATGGCAAACAAACAGCTTGGTAATAGGAATTTCAAAAACGGAAGTTTTGCCTTTATAAAGAAATCATTTTAAACTGTTACACCTATGAAAATCACTAATAAAAACATACCATGGTAAATAAACAAACAAGCAATTTGACAAATAAATAAACAAGCAAATAATATGCGTATATTATTTCGGTTACAATACCAATGATAGTTTTCTCTTTCCATTAGTTATTTTTTTTAGTCACGTCTATTTTTTTTTGCTTTCCTCTTTACCTCGTTTCTCATTTTCATTTAAAGTTCAATCAATCAATGGACTTTTCGTTATAAAATATGAAGCTCCGAAGTGACGGTTTGTATTTACACGTGTTGGCATAGAATAAGCTTTGTTCAGGTTACTGTTTTCTTTTTTCTTTTTCCCTTTTTCTCTATTTACAGGCAGAAAGAAAAATAATAATAACACTATGCAGTTGCCTAGTCTTATTCGCGATCCCGCAGTTGCCCTTATTGGTGAAAAATGTTATGGTTCCTTGGTAGATAACTTGAACCTTGGTGATACTGAGTGTATTAAATATGCTGTTTCAAAGGCAATTGGTATTGCAATGATTTTGGGTGGTTCAATTGTCAAGATTCCTCAGATTCTTACTATCATGCGTAACCAGTCTACCGAAGGTCTCTCTCTTGTCTCTTATGTGCTCGAAACATTTTCATACTCCATTACTACTTCCTATAACCTCCGTCAAAATAACCCCTTTAGTACCTTTGGCGAGATCATGCTCATCTTGATTCAGAATGTTGTCATTACCTTGTTGATCTTCCACTTCAGCGGTAAACAAGGTATGATGGCCGTATTTTTGTTGGGTCTTGGTTTCATACTCTATTGTATCAACAAAAGCTCAATTGTCCCCCCTGTATTGATGGGTAGTCTCTTTGCTGCTACAATCCCACTCAACATGGCAAGTAAAATTCCTCAAATTTATACCAACTTCAAGAACAAGTCAACCGGTCAACTCTCAGTCTTTGCTGTTGTTAATTATTTCGCTGGTAGTTCAGCACGTGTTTTTACAACCATGGCCGAACTGGATGATCCTGTTATGCTCTTTGGAGGTTTGCTGGCAAGTGCCTTGAATGGTGTCTTGTTATTACAGGTGATTATGTATTGGGGTAACAAGACTGCAAAGACCAAAAAGGAGTAATTTTATATAGTTATATTGAAAAGAAGGTGCATATAATAAATAACAATAAAGCCATGTATCATATAAAAGTTGATTGCATCGTGTTGGGTATTTGCTAGTGGTTTAGTAATGGTGCGTGTTGAGGGTATTGATAATAATGGGTGGGATTTACAGAACAAGATATATATATATATATATAAGATGAATATGTTAGATATGTATGGTTTAATCGTTAATTATATTTTCTGGGGCTCTATGCATATCTTTCCTTTTCTTTCTTTATGCGAATCCAGCGGTTTTTATTTATATCATCATGTGTTATTGTTGTGCAACAACGGTTGAGAAGGAAAATGTATCTATGAGGTAATGGTGATTTAAAACCTTGAATTTAATATGGGCAAAGTTGTATTTATGGCATCAAATTAACAATTGCGTTTTCCAAAAGCATAGTGTACTGTTTATTCCAAGTGCATCTTACATTTTTTAAGTTTAATTGCGGTATGATGGCGTTTCACACAAACAAATGGTGACACGTATAACTTTGTTCACATACTCAACATTGGACCTTTTGAGAAAGTTTTTTTTAAAGAGCTCTCCAATATAATATTTTGATTGGTTCATATTTTTCTGCGGTTCTCATGCTCTTTTTATTGTTTTCACTATTTCTTTTATATACAAAATGATTGAAAGGTAGAGTATGAAGGGAGTATAGGGATCGTTTATATCATCGTTACTATACACATATATGTACATATATATATGACGTTATCTTTATGAAGCAAGGATAGTAGCTATTAATGCAAATATCGATACGAGTAACCCAGTAACCGTAAGAGACGTTGCTTTGCTTTCGGTTGTTGCTACTGCGTTAGAACTAGATGATGTTTTTGTGGAAATTGGTATTGTAGATCCATCAGCGTTAATGCATTGGCTTGTATTAAATGCAGGAGCGAGGTCCATTATGGTCACATCCGTACACTAAGTACGAGTAATAGTAATAATAATAGTAATAATAATAGTAATAATATACATGAGTTTTATATTTAAAACCAGGAGTGTTTATAAAGCTATGAAAAAATTTATACCTGGTATAATTCACCATCTCCTCCATTGAATACAATCTGAAGAGTGGCATCTGTTCCACTAGTGGCTTTTGATCTGCTAAAATCAAGAGCGATACATGTCTTTTGGGGATAGCTACGAGTACCTTCACTTACAGAGACTAAATTAGAGGCAACAAAGTCTGCAGTGACAGGACTACTTTTCAAAAGTACATTGATAGTGTAGGTATATGTGGTATGTTCAGAGTCAATCTCAATAAAAGAACCTGTCAATGGTATTTGTGTGCGAGGTATTGAAGCTGTATCGAATCCACCACAGGGAGCTGTAGGCTCTTTGTTTTCATTAAAGCCTCGGGTAGGTGGATAAATCAGTTGGAAATGGCAAGATACCCTTTGAAAAATACTTAGGGTAAGCAAGAAGTAACTGAAAAAAATAGCTCTTGTCATATTTGTTTATTAAAAAAAAAAAAAA
>VCJA01005312.1:41509-52374 GCA_024139275.1 Backusella macrospora
ATATGTATATATATTTTATTACAACATAGCTCAATTTATAATGCATGCTAAACAGTAATACGAGCTACATGAAATATAACAATTAACAAGAATAAACTGAAAGCTTAACAAAACACTACCTTTATGAATTATATTTTACTTATAGCCGGTTTAAAAACAGGAACTGACTTACAGAAATGAATTTTTATGTAATATATTTACTTGCTTGAGGACTAAACTCTATGCTAAGATAGTCGGGCCGAATTTATGCCATCGAATGGCTTACATATGATGATCGTTTTAAATAAAACTTATATGATTGACACTTATTGAGGTTGCTCAATATAATGGGAAAAAAAATGGGAAAGAGCTAACTATAATAACTGACTCTATAGTTAAAAACCAGTTCATGTGTTTTTTAAAAAATATAAATATATTTTTCAGCTTCTCTTTCTATTACTCTTTTTTTTTTAATAAAGTAAATGAAACTACACAAAGGGCTCCATAAAGCTTTTATCTTATTAACATTCAGTAACCTTGCCTATTCTCACAGTCACCAGCAGGAATATGGTGTACTACAAGAAAATTATGGTGACTCACGAAATATAATGTTCATATCCATGCACGGAGGATCTTCTCATGTTAATTGGGTGTTTGCATTTCTCGATGAATTAAGCAAACGAGGACATACTATTACTTATACTACTAGAGTAAGTATATGTATATGATTCTTACAGAATCAGTATATATTTATATTACGTACTAATACGTAGATGACTATTTAAGGATTTCCATAAGCACTTCGCAGACCCCTATCCTCACTTTAATACAATTGTATTAGATGGCATACCATCATATTTAGAAAACGTTTACCAGAACCATAAACATTCATCAAAATCAATGAAGGCAATGCTAGGACAGACTTACTCCAACTTTAAAACCGATTATCCAGCTTTCAAGCAAGTCATTATAGAACAAAACATTGATCTTCTTGTTTGTGATTTCGGTTCATCAGTTGGTTGTATAGAAGCAGCCAATAAGACAAATGTCCCGTATATCACTACAATGGCATTTGCAATGACAAAAGGTATTTATTTAATATGAATGTGTATATACATCTTTTTATTAATAGATTTTTATTTTAAGATGCTGGTGCACCCTATGTAAATAATGAAATAATTGCTAGATACGATACTCTCACGCTTGACATGACGTTTGCACAACGCTTCTGGAATAAATTTCTTGTAGTTCCTACATTGCTTTTTGATGCATTTAGTGAAATTTTAAGACATTTAAATGATAGAAGAGAGGCTGGTGTGTCGGACATAATGGGGGAGTTACACCCAAAAGTACATCATAATTCTCTCAAGATCGTCAATAGTGTATACGGAATAGAGGCAGCAAGACCGTTAGGACCGCTGGTGGAAATGGTTGGACCTATTATCCCACGAAGCTACCCTGTCCTTACTTCTAGTTTAAAGTACTTTTTGGATAACCACAAGCGTATTCTTTATATTGCTTTTGGTCAGCATGCCATTGCCAGTAAGAAAGATTTGACATTATTGATTACATCTATCTTGGAAAATATTGAAATTGGTGTGTATGATGGGTTTTTATGGGGATTTAGACGAAATTCAACAGAGTTTCCAGAGACAGTAAAAACAAAGTCTGGTAATATTTACTCTACAAAGGATATTTTTAATCAAAAGTACAGTAACATGAAATTTGTTCGATGGGTTCCTCAAACCGCCACCATGATGCATCCGTCTGTTATTGTATTTTTAACCCATGGTGGTGCGGGTTCTTTCTATGAAGGACTTTATGCCGGAAAGAGGTTACTTGTCTTTCCGTTTTTTGCAGATCAGCCTGGAAACGCGTTCACAGTTCAACGAAATGGGCTTGGAGGATTTTTACGTTTTGATGGAACTCAAGAAGATACAACAAAAATGATGGAGTATGTTGGATTAGATGCCACCGGAGAGATACAAATAAATATCAACCGTTTTAAGGCTCTAATACAGATTCATTCAAGGCACGGGTCACTCCGAGCTGCAGATTTAGTGGAAGAAGTACTCTATACACATAAAGATACTTTTCTGTCTCATCGCTATGAAGCATCTCGTCAAATGTCATTTATTAAGGCTCATAACATTGACCTTTATGCGGCAGCCATTTTTGTTTTAATAATATCTAGTATGTCTATTATATATTTGATTACTTCTATTTGTAAAAAGTTTTCTTTCTATTTACCATCAAACCTAAAAAAGAAAACCGAATAATATATATTAACGTGGTCCAAATAAACTGTGCTACCTAAAGCACCTTTTACTTTTGATTGTAATACAAATGTCGCACCTTTGAACATCTTTGAACCATTTAAATTTATTCTTTTTTTATTATTTAATTACCATTTTTTTTTATATTGTAATAGTTGTATTAATTATATTAATTAGTTTTCTTCTTCTTTTCTTCTCTCTTCTTCTTCCTCTTTTGTTCGCTCTCTCTATCATATATACTTGCATGTTTTCTTTTAGAAAAAAAACAAAGAATTCTAATACGACAATCAAGACACCCGAGAGTACAGCCACAGAAGTGCTTTTTGCTAGCTTAAAAAGTGAGTTTAATAAATATGTATGCTAAAAAATAAGAAAATGAAAAGAAGGTTGAATTATAGACAGATGATTAGTATTTTTATATGATATGTTAACAAAACAAGAGAATAGGAGATGGGATTTATTTGGATGAAGATGTTACAATAAAGTTGATTGAAAACGACCCTCGTGTATTTTGTAAAATTGGAGATGCTTATTATGAAAAGAAGACAAATTTAAACTACGCAAAAGCATTTGATTGGTATCAAAAAGCTGCATTTGAAGGACATCCAAGAGGACAGCTTTTACTAGGCAAAATGTATTTTTATGGGCATGGTGTGAATCAAGATGATGCAAAAGCAACAGAGTGGTATCAGAAAGCAGCCAATCAGGGCTCTCGAGATGCACAGTATGAGCTAGGGCACATGTATTATTTGGATCGAGGACTGACACGAGACTATCAAAAAGCACTAAAATGGTTTACAAAAGCCTCAGATCAAGGTCAGGTTGAAGCACAGTATAAAATTGGAGTCATGTATTATTTTGGTTACGGCGTCACAAAAGATTATTATAAGTCCTTAGAATGGCATACAAACGCAGTGCAAAAAGGTCATCAAGGCGCCAAGAAACAAGTTAATTTATTAAACAAACTAGGGATTTATCTTGAATCTAGCAGCGTGACAGGCATTGAACAACACCACAACATGGATGGTAAGCCATAAAATAGGCGATTAAAACCATTCTCTATTTAACTTTAATTACTTTTTAAAAAATAGTACCATATTTCTCATTAAATAACAATGAAGAAGCAATAATAGATCAAAATACAGGACCTGCATTGGATAGCTGGTTGGCAGACCAGATACATCAAATAGACCAAATAGAAAATATACCAAATGAACATGTCACTACAAGTGAAAATACTAAAAATGAATTGGAACAGATCAAATTACAATATAAACAACTAGAACAAAAAATGCATGACGAATTAAAGAAAAAAGACGAACAACTAGAAGAAATTAGACAACAATTACAAACATTGCAAATTCAAAATTCAAAAATTAGCATAAAAGAAGAAGCGCAATCCCAAAAATCTGATGAAGAATCATCAAAGCAAGATGAGAACTCATCAGAACAAGATGAAGACTTAGACAAAATAAAGGGTTCTTAAATGTCTTTATATGGAAGTCGAGAAGCTTTTTTTTATGTTGTGTCTGTATGTATGAGGATATATGAGTCTATATATGCCTTTTTTGACATTTTGTACCGTATAAAAAACTGAGATCTATATCTTCTCATTACATTACATTGTGTTATTTATCTAATTTCATAGTTTAGTTAATAGTCAATGTTGTACAGTAATTGAACCGAAACTGATATTAACTGTGTATATTTGTTATTAAATAAAGCTTTATAGCACTCTAATCATAGTTTTTGATTTCATTTAAACTTATTTGGCTATTTCAGGTACAAGGAGTTGAATTATTGGTAGCTTCAATCTAGATTTTAATGTGATACATACTTTGGGGTACAGTTGTTAAACCTTGATTGGAGCCAATAATCTGGTAACATATTGCTGTTTCTTCTTTGGTCAAGGGAGAGTGTTGGCAGCTTCTTACTTCTTACTTACTATTAAGCAAAATACTTTAAAGCGATGCTCAAATTAGACAACCTAAACGAATTAGCTATATGAACCATCAAAATTAAGCATAACTAAAATACCACCATTTAAAGCGGAATCTAAACAGATTTAACTCCACATATTGCAACGGCGCCGGTATACGTTTTTTCATATGTTTATAAACACCAATTAGGTAAATTCAGTATTATATAAAATTCAAAACAAGTATAATATCCAAAGTAGATATTTCTAATGTGCATTCTTTAGAAAGGAAGTTGAGCGGCGTTTTACAATTATTCAATTTTGATCAAATTTAAAGGGATCATCTTATATGTGCGTAACAAAATAATTCAACACAATGAAATATTAAATGAGGTCTGTTATTGATAGAAAGGTTTTATTCTGTATTAACGTTCTGTAATAATCTTTTAATACAACTCTAGTCAATACAATCTGTACCAGTTATAAAAATTACCTTAAGGGTATAATTCTCGTTATTTAGAACTGAGTAAGTTTGTTTGAGTATTCTCTCGTATTAAATAAAATGAAATAAGGGTGATATCCCCATATTTACATATTTATTTATAGAGTAAAACATATATATATCATTAATAATATATTAAAGTAGCTACTCTTGTTCTAGACGCCATATTGATTTTATCATTAAATATCATACTTTATAATATAAGTGAATATGTACCATTACAATGAATAAATTATTTACTGAGTGTCTTCTCTTAGCTAAATCGAACATGTCTGTCTTAATTATTACTACTCCTGCTTAATGACCAATTTGATATGGATTGTATTTAATTGCTTCGACTCAAATGGAGATATTATAGTACTATTCACACCTGATATTAATGAACGTACTCATCATCCAAAAAGAAAAAAAAATTAAAAGAAGGTAGTTTTAGAATAGTTTAATTATAATACATCAACTTTGAACCTGAAGAATATCTTATAGGAATATAACGGTAGCAATATTAACCATTAGAATATTGACAATAATCAAAGACCTACCGGGAAATTTAGCAGATTTTAAACTATGAATTTGGCTGATAGTCTATATATCTACCAAAGTTATATTGTAAAAAGAATAAATAAATGTGATATGAATGAAATATTAATAGAATAGAATAACATCACCATATAAAGTTTACTGAAATCCAGCACTCTAAACTTTACCAAAAAAAATATATACCAATAGCAGCAATGATGAATTTAAGGCTGTTATTCGGCCTGTTAATTTGGAGAGTAGTATCAGGCGAGAGAAGATCATCCGCTATCAAATATACCATTGTTACAAATAACAACAGTACTATCGGATGCAGACTTTTGTTATTTTAAGACTAAGTGGACAATAATGAAATTTTAAATTATATTAGCTGGTATATGGTTAAGTCTAAGTTCAATTGAAGAGTTATCAATCGGTATGTCTATAAAATAATAGCCTTTTTTAATTTCTTTATAATACATCATTTTTAAAAGTAGTAAAGGAGATTTTCTATCCTTGGTTTATTCTGTGATGAATTGAATACTATTAAAAATAATATATTATTTACCAAGAGAATAAAGGGAATTGCTTGTTGCTCTTAAAGAAATTGAGATGCAAGATGATGATTGTGATGATGAGATTAAAAAGGATTATGGAAACTTTTCATATCAACATTAATTAAATACATCGATTAACATTTAATATTAGTACAGTACATGCTGTAATACACATAAAGGAAGAAATAAAAATAATACGAAACAAGGGGAAAAAAAGAAGAGCTGATTTGTGTGTAACATTTTACTCTGAAATGTCAAAAGCGCTTACAAGATCTTTTCCATATACAATAATATTGCGCATTTAATTTTTTTTTTCATATCATTATAAAATCAAACAAATGATTTATAAAAGAGATTAGAAACTTTTGGTAGAAAGTGCACCATAGTATTACTATATACACCTCAAAATGACATAAACAAGGCTTTTGTTATTTTATTCATTATCTTCTTTATAACGTCACACTACGTAAGAATATATAAATCATATTCATATTATTTTGATCTAAACCACCAAAACACTAGAATACTTCATAATTTGTATACACCTAGTGTTGCCTTAAAAACGGATAACCACCTTATAGCTTGGCTGACCCACTCGATGGCTTGCTTGCTTGGATAGGAGAGAGTCGATATCCTGTTGGCTGTCAAAGTCGGACCCATTACTCACGAAGATTATTTACAAAATATATGAATATGGAAAGAATATAAGTTTATAATTAATTAATAAATCGAAACTTGTTAGAGCTGCTATAAGCTTTTTGTCAAACATCTCTAAACTTCTTGCCAAAATACTTTACTGGGTTTAAATAATTCCACTGTTGGATTCAAAATTTTCTATTGGTCAAACAAATAATTCTATTTTCGAACGCAAACTGCGCAAGTGAAACTTTTTTTCTATTTTCTTCTTTCTTCTTTTTACTTCGTTTTTAGTAATAGAATGAACAATAATCATAGATATCAACAGGTAATGCTGCTGGGGAAAAAAAGATACTTTTCCAAATTAATTTACCTGAAAACTAATTTAAAAAAAAGGTCTCTATTAGAGGTGACGAAATAGAAGAACATATACCGGCAACTATTCCTGCCCAGAGTTCAACAGAACAACAACAACAACGAACTAATTTAGAAGAGACTTTTGACATTGAAGATGAAGACGACAACTATGAAAGTCATCAGTTACTTCCAAATTCACCTGTAGCTTCTTCTGCCTTTCAACACCACCGAGCAAACTCTTCACGGGCAACAAATGACGGCGTATTTTCTAATATGTCAGCGAAGCCTGATTCAGAGAGCAACAAAACAGAAGAAGTACCACCAGTATGTATTTATAGATTTTATTTTATGCCAAGAAAAAGAGAGTTTAGTATAATTACTTAATAATAACAATAACGATATCTTATAATTAATAGACATATGACGAGGCAGCGGCAGACTCAACACCCGTGAGTATAGTAGAGGAAAAAAAATAATTAATAAATAAAAGATTAAACTAAGAAACCGAATAATAGCCATACTGGCAAACAACAATTATAGCACCTACAGGGTTTGGAGACATGGTTTTAGTAGAAGGCTTACCTGTTGGAAGTATATTTAGCTTCTTATGGAACTTAATGGGTAAGGAATTTAATACTACCGTTTGTTTATTAGAGAAAAACTAACAAACAAATAAAGTCTCTTTTAGTTTTCAATTGGTTGGTTTTATGTTAACTTATTTATTGCACACATCGCATGCCGCAAAAGTAGGTTGTTGTCAATTACTAAATTAAAAGGAGAAGTAAAATAAACATAATGAATAGGATGGCGCACGGGCTGGCTTAGGAATAACCTTGATTCAATACGGTTTTTATATTCGTAGTCGTAAATATTGAAAGAGGAATATTAATAATTAAATTGTATAAAATACTAAGATCTATTTGCTTATTTACTTATTTATTAGGAAGTACTTTGGATAATGGTTATGGAGACGATGAAGATACTATGATATCAGATGAAAATGCTGAGCGGTCTGATATAATAGCATACATTATGATGTTCATTGGCTGGTTTGTTATACTTCGAGCAGTTGCCGATTACAATAGAGCTCGCAAAATGGAAAGAATCATTTGTTCAGAACCCAACGCAGAATCCATTGTTTAGACATAGAGACATACATATGCACCTCATTTTGTATTATACTTTTTTTATTGTTATTATACTCTTTACTTCTTTTTTTAATAAACTTCATAGACACCATCACCCTTCGTTCAAGGAGGAGAAATTATATTTTAATATCTGACCATTAATAGAGCAAAATTTGCTCCTAAACTTAGAAACAACTTAAAAAACACCATTCATTGCAGCATGAAGACATCTTTATTCATAGAACAACAAAGACTTTGCATCAGAAGATATTACTAATTCAGAATCGAAGCCGATATATATAGCACAATGCATTATCGTTTATTGATGTCAACCAATCGAAATGAGATCCCGCATTTTCACTCAGTAGATGGAGGTGGAATTTTTTTTTTCTATCACCGCTTGATATTGATGGCTCTCTCTTAATCTACCCTACTGTAATTCTACTTTCAGCCATAATTATAAATGTCAATTATATGAGCTTAAATCCATCGTTTGATATAGCAAATTAAAAAACCATCAGCATTTTCATATCGTCAAGCACAATTTTTAGCATACTGTTCAAGATCCGAGTTTTTTTTTAAGAGCGGTTGGGAAAAATAGAATTGGGTTAGGAAAAATACGATCGGAAGTTAGAAAAAATAGGAAGCAATTGATAAGATTTTTTTTTCAGATTAGTGTCAAATCAAACATGGATATAGAATAATCTTAAGGAAAGATGTTTTCAATAATAATAACATTATTATAAGTATATACCACTTAACAGTATTGCACAGAGCTTTGGTTCTCATAAAGTTCTGGCTTATTTGAAATTAGACACTAGATATTTTATTAAATAAAATATTTAGAAAGATGTTCGAGTGTAGCATTTTATAATTTAGCGCTTAGAATGACTTTAAAATCCGTGAAGATCATCAATGTGAACATCACTGCAAGCATGAATAATTCTAGAAGACAAACTTTCTTGATTCTTTAAATGATGACACTCCATCTTTCTTTTCACCAGAGACCATAATTATTAATAGGGTTTAGCTCTGGTGAATAAGAGGGTAAATACACCACCCTGTAACCTTTAGGTTTGAGAGTAGGCTTCTTTAAGATAACATGAAGCACGGCATATGTATATATAGCACTGATAGCTGGGCTAGTTACTGCTTTCATTGTGGTGGTCTTAATCACAAGAATAGCTCCACTCGGTGGTCTAGCTTAGTTGTTTCTCATATTGATGTGAAAACATGCTTTGCTAATAGAAGCACATTTTTTTTTGGATAATTAAAATCTTTATCCTTCCAGTCTTGAAACCATTCATATCTGTTTTGAAGGTTATCAGAAGAGTTTCTGGCTTCGGGGTCAAAACGAGGTTTCTTTACAGTAATTTGAATTATGTTTTTTAAATGATGGTTGAACTGCGATTTTGATACGCTGAAATCCTCGAATTTATTAGTCAACATAAAGCTGAGGATCATCATCAATTAGCGCGATTATATATTCCTCGTGCTCAGCTGACATGGTAGTTTTTCAGTCACTGCTGTTCTTTAATTTCTTATAGAGAACTTCATCAGTCTTTTGGTAAGCCTTCTACCAATTTTCCGCAGTGCTAGGATTAACTATACGCTCGTTAGCGAACTTGGTAGTATTTCCTTTTTCAACTGAGCTTTCAATCATTTTATCAATGTATTTTTCTTTCTGGTAGTCAATGTATATGTTGTAAATAGCTGTTTTACCAGGTTTAGAGTCTTTAGGCCCTGTTTGATCAATAGCAGCTTTTTTTTTTCGATAACTTTATCGGCAGGTTTATTAGCTGAATAGTTCTATCTGTTTGTTATTGTTTCGATTACAATATTGGGATATGAGATCCCTGTTAAAACATCTTCCATCGGGTTAAAAACTGTTTAACCTTTCTCACTAAAAATATTATCTCGTCATTTTTGTAAAAAATAAAAAACAAAAGTTGAGCATTATGTAAAACTCCTGTTTAATAAAGTTTTCACTTAAATACAAAAAAAAAATCATGTAAAACTCAGAAGTTTGAAAAATAGAGTAATGATAGACTGAATCTCAGCAACCATCATTATTTACCACGTTGGTTGTACGACCCATTATCATGGAGGATGATAAAGCATATAATTAGCTACTCTCCAGTTATAATTTAATATCCAAGCTAATCTAGGTACAATTAAGACTCCAAGAATAATGATTGCATAGGAGAATTTATAAGAAGTGCTTTAATATCATCCTCTGGCCAAAGAGAAATGGTGATTTTAAGAACACTTAAATTACTTTAAATATACTCAATTTGCTGTAGGACAGGAGTCCATATCATCGTTGGCTACGAACAAAGAATGTTCATAAATAAAGTTGTGTGATAATAAAAAACAGGGCTTTAGATAAACTTGGTGGTCGCTATACAATCTCTATAAGTTCCCCCCAAAAAAGAAAATAATAAGAGTATTTTTGAAGTGATGGATCTCATCATCATTGAGTTTTATTATTATTAAATAAGTCTAGTATACATTGGTTGTCGAATGCTATTGGTATGAATCGACTTGAAGAAGTGCGTTTAAAACCCTCCAAATAAACTAATTACAGTTGATCGTCCTTCTCTTGTCATCTTCTATTCCTTTATTTTCTAGCGCTCTTTCTTGCCTCCTTCTCAAGATTATCTTTGAACGCCTTGTAGAATTCAGTACCAACATTGGAACCTATTACAAGATGATTAGCATTCATTCTTTTCATCCTGCCCCCGAAAACACTAACACAAATGGATATGCATTTATCATATCTTGCCCCCTCTTTTTTTTTTTTACTTACCCTTGTTGGTGGCATTGGATACATGATGATGAGTCTTTGCTGCCATACGGTTAAACAAAGGGCTTGCTAATAAGCGTTCTGTGATGAAGCTAGAAAACCAGAAATTAACAATCTTTTGGAACATGGCAACGACAAGAGAATAATAGAAGTGAGTTAAAAGTAAAAAAAAAAAAAAAAAAAAAAAAAAAAAA
>VCJA01005312.1:66886-81626 GCA_024139275.1 Backusella macrospora
CGTCGTGTTACACTTTAAGAAACAATAATAAACTACTACAGTTCCAATATGTTAAAAAATGAGCTGAATATTGCAATTTTTATTCATCCCTTCTTTTATAAGACCCCAAATCTTCTACATTTGTGCTTGAGCGAGCTTCCTTCAGGCCACTAAATATCCAAGTTGGGGACCTGTTTATTGTTACATCACCTTCAATAAATCCACACCTCTGTGTCTTTTGTTCATGTCGCATGATAACAAGTAGTCAAAGTAATAAAAAAAAACTATAAAAAAAGGACAAAGAAGAAAAAGATAAGATATAGTGAAGAATATAAAACATCATTTATAATGTATAATACAATTTAAAAAAAAAAAAGGTATACGGTGTTTTTCAAATTAATGAGAAAAAATGGAGGATATAATTGGCCAAGAGGGGGCCAATCCTGTGATACTCCTAAGTAAATAAAAAATAAGTACTTTTATATGCTCTTATGGATCCACAGTACAAAGTTTAATCGCCATATTTAAATACAACCATCCATTTGATTCAATCATGTTTATTGCTAGATATAAAATTGGCGCATAGATTTAAGAACATAAAGTATCAAATGCATGATTCAAACCTAATCACAAATGTCACCGCTTAAATATCTAGATATTTTTATCAGAGCTCTTAGGGACCCGATGTAACTCGATCCATCAGGTATTCAAATGGTATAGGCTGTAATCTGCTACAAAAAAAAGCATCAGTTCCCTAAGAAAAAAAACTTCGGGTCCGTAAGTTTTCTGTTTTATTAAATATAAAAGCTTACGAGCCTGCAGCTGGCCCCCCACCCCCACTCCCATATAAAGAGAGCAGTAAGGCTTAATCAGACTGTTTACACAAATCCTGCATAGTTTATTGAAAACGACATGCTTTATATTCAGCGAAAAAAAATTATGTGACCCAAATCAAACTCGATAATATAAAAAAATAATTGATGTTAAATAATCTAATAATAATAATCATAGCTTTATCTGTTTAAACTTCAATACTTATACATATTAAGAAAACGAAAACAAAAACGTGACATTTAAAATACGTCTTTTTATACTACACTTCTTGTATAAGACGTTCTATTAGAGATAAATTCAGGAATAATAGAATTACAATTACAGTCTATCATCATTCTAATAGAGAATGGTGTTTTGACTCGGGATAATGCAACATATAGTTGTCCATGGCTGAAAGCATTTTGAGGAGGATATAAGCCTATAAGCCACATTGATTATCTCTGAGATTTATTGACAGTCGTTCCAAAAGCTAATCTAATTGGAAACTGGTTTCTGGTAAATGCTACAGGAATTGCTCTATCATCAAAAATTATTATTTTGATTTTTGGTATGTATACTACATCACCGACATGAGATCCAGTAGCTATGGCGGCTTCAATGATACTTGGCAGCAAAGATTGGATTATCAGCTTAGTACCATTACAAAGTCCTTTACCAGGATTCAAGTTTCGTAGCAACATAATAGGTGCTCCAACTTTCAACGAAAGCTTATGTGGAAGTAAACTACCGGTTTCAATTGAATTCAGAAATGCTACAGGGACAATCATTTCCTGTTCATTATCAGAAGCTTTATCTGCACTAAGGTAAATAACTGGATCTCCAGGAAAAACGTTTAAAACCAATTCATTAATTAAGAGTACTTCTCTATTTGTCAGTGTTAAAACTGTTGAATTGATCAAAATAATGGTATCAGTAACAGACTGTACATGGAATAGCGAAAGATGATTAGACCTTAGTAGTGTAATCATTTCATTTGGAATTCAAAAATAATCAGTATTTATATCGGCTACATCATAACTGAGCTCTTGTTGGTTGGTTATTATTAGTGTTGTATTTCTGTAATTAAGACAAAATAATTAATGAGTAGAAAATTAGCGACCTTATTATTGTAAAAATATATAGAAAAGAAGCTAAAGAAACTAGTGATTAAAAAATGTGTATTCTTTTATAAAGAGTGTAAGCTTTCTGTTTCATTGAGAATTTAACTCAATCTGAGTGTAAAGAGTCATAGATTTGTAATCAAATCGTATAATTGTAATACGTAAAACTAGTTCAGATTAAATCAATATCACCTATCATATAAGAAATTCCTACGGAACTTATTGTTATGCAGGTAAGTTAAAATATATAAAAAGACAAGAGTCGTGAAAACTGAGTATAGTTTTTATTTTTGTTATGTCAAAATTATCTCGAGAAAGAAGATTATTTTTCATATATATAGAAGAACCGTGGGGTTTATATAGTTTTTAGAAAGGATCAGAAAAACAATCCTTTCGAGGATTATTGGTAATGATTTAATATGGTCCATCCGATCGTATTACCATTGAACTTGGTAGTAACTGATCTGTTAGGTTTCAGAGGGCATTGTTAAATAGGTGAAGCGGATTGACTAGAATTGTACTCCTAGCTCACAACTAAGAAAAAAAAATATCGAGTAGCAATAATTCCTATTATTGCTATTATTAGCATTAGTATGTCAATAAAGTATTCTTTAAGTATATGATAAGTCTTAGATTGGAATAATATTGATCTGAGTGATTATTTATAATTGATTAATTATAAGGATGTGTAGTTACATGTATTTAACTATTTATAGATCTATTAAGCTATTAATCAGTCTTTTTAGATCTAATATAATCATGCTCACAACACTTATTATAAGGAAACAAATTAATCTGGTGATTAATTTATATGTGTATTGTGGTATCTACCATATCACTGTTACGTGAAACAATTCTCCTCCGATCAAGTTACATTGTATATACATATATTTATAACTCAGTGGTACTATTTATTTTATTATCGGATATATTGATGATGGGCTCTCTCTCTCCGCTTTAATAAAGAGTTTAATACGAGACTCATTCCATATTATTATTGTTGAGTAAAGTTCCTATTAATACCACATGCATTATGATACTATCAGTATAGGACTTTAAACAATAAAGCATTGCTTTTCTACAAACAAAAAAAAATTATCATACTATGTTTTCCAGTATTTAATGACAGGTGTCATCTTATATTTAATTAGAAACCAGCGTATATATTAATCTGGTGATGCAATGAGAACAGCCAATAATAGGTTATTTTATCACCCTATTGTTGGTGTGGATTCTCCCCAACTAATATGGTTTTTGAATTAGAACATCTTTCTATATGCCTTTATGCATAACGTCCATAAACCAATTCTACATCAAGCTCTTCATGTTCTAATGTTCCCCACAATAATATTTAATATTATATTATATCTAATGAGCTGCTCTGGGTTCTCATATAAGTTAGCTAAGCTTAGATGAGACTCATTATAATATTATATCCTCTGTTTAATATTATTGTTTTATTACCTATATATTAATCTATTTTATTTGATTATTTATTGTATACTGATATTCAATAAATACGTAAATAGATATAGTAGTTTATTTATCTGAGGTGGAAAGTAAAATATAATTAAAGAAGACTGGAGAACCTATAAGGAAAAGCACCTTCCTAATCGAGCGATGACGGAATTTAAAAATACTATGTAATTTTAAGATATAAAGGGCTCTCAGCCTTTCTCCCGACGCGTCGAGATGGTTTCTTTTAGGAACTAGCGTCTATTTTGAGTTTTTAAGGTTTGGTTCTCGTTTTAGACAATTTGACCACGTGAATGTATCTTTTACTAACTTAACTATCGAATTTACAATGCTCGAGTAACCGAGTACCTTAAAAATACGGATGAACATTTACTAGTTTCCTTTTTGAAAAAAGTAAATATCATACTTTTACTCGGTGATTCACCGAGTAAGTCCAATTATAGTCCTATATTTGGGTTACTAAAATCACCACAATGTTATTAGTATTTTTTGTTAAGGATGAATTTAGTAAAACAGTGGTTTGATTTTCCTAAATAAGATGCAATCTCAAAATGGATTCTACTCGGTTACTCGGTGCACCGAGACCAACATTGAGAGCTCCTTATTATATAGCATGAGCTTCGTCAAAATGCTGTGATTTGTTCTCAGAAACAATCAAAAATTATATTAATCGGGAAATGCTGTCTCAGGTTATTTGTCTTGTATTTTAATTTCAAGTTGATAGCTGTAGATATAAGCTTTTATCAAAATAAAAAATATAAGTACACTTTCTGACAGATGTAAAAGCTATACACTATGGGAAAAATTTCCGACAAATTTGTCAATTCCATGGCAATTCCATGGCACTACCAGTATATTTTTTTAAAAAAAAATCCCCAAAATTTTCCTTAGTGTATAATACATTTTCTGTTCATAAGCATGTATGGTTTCCTTCATAAATTATTCCATATACAATTGCATTTTAAATATGTTTTAATGCTGCCATTAAATCCAAAAAGTAAAAAAAGCTTAAAAAGCTTTTGTATATTTGAATTTAAGTATTCTCGATTTACCTCATTTTGATATATCACAAAGTAATGAATCTTCCAAGATAAGCTATTTAAGAAACTTACTTTAACAAAAGCTACAATACGATGGATTTATGGCTTTGTCTTTGTTAAAAAGATAAAAACTGATAAAAAAAACACCATAAATCAGAATATAATTATTTTTTTGTATGAAAACATCGCTTTATTGTTTGAAGTCTTATACTGTATATATGAAAGGGAGTATACGACTGTATAAATCATAATATAAGCGTCTGAATAGTTAATTATGATGATAGGGTATTAAACAATAGGAACTGAGTGAACGCATGAACAACACCACGGTAATTCATTGGTCTGATTTGATTGTAGATCACTTTATCTAGTGGGAGCTATATTATCAATTGTACAATTACCTTATCTTTTGTACTTTATTTTAGTTTCACAAATAAATAGTATTGTTTTCTACATGTACTTTTAATGAAGATGCATCCAACTTTACCTGTTACGACGTAAATCTAGATTAGGATTGGAAGATCTAAAATCAACTCAGACAAAAACACAGATGTACAGGCACTATTCTGTCTTACACGATATCTGTATTTGGTAAATCTTAAAAAAATGATCATGTGTATAATAAATAGATTATCGCATCACTGTTATTTGGGGCTGCTCTAAAGCGACATTCCGAATTAGTACAAGTAAAAAAAAAAAATTGCAGTAGGAGCAACGCAATGAGTAATGAGTAACATAACTTAATTTCTGGCTACTTAATTTTTTTCTTTTCCATATTAAAACTAGCAAGACTATACCAAAAAGTGCTGTTTGTTAGAATTGGTTATTAAAGCCTAGAGTTGAGAAGAGCATGTTTTCAACTAGTCTAGAGAGGAAATATAGAGTTGCAATTTTATCTATTCCATTCTACTTGAACGAATATATAATTTCACTAAATCGCTTCATTTGCTTCTATGCTTCAACAATATGTTGAGTTTACCTAAAGAATAACTATTCAGCTATTAATTATGACTTATCGGAGATTTAATTATACAAGACTTGGCTACCAACATACGGATTGATTAAAAGACATACAAATATACATATTTAGTGGGTCAAAGTTGAAAGCAAGTCAATATAAAACGTTATATGACTTTTTGAGCTTAATAATAACCAAAAATTACATAAAGAAGGTAGTAAAACAAAATAGAATGAGTTGAATAATAAAAACAGGAAAAATAGACAGAAAAAAAGCTTTCTGCACTGTGACTCAAGATGAATGTTCTATTATGACTCACCATTTCGCTGGAACCTGGGGTAAATAATACGCCTAAGTTTATTTTTTTACTCCGCGCAAAATTATAACACCTTTGATTTTCAAAACTTAAATACACTTCCAATCTTCATTTTTTTTTATTATCTTCTCACTTCTTCTTGAATCACTTATTTTAACATTTAATTCAAAATGACCGGAATTCCTATCAATAAGCCTAAGCCTAATCACTTCATCACAACCGCTGATTATACCGCCGAACAACTTCTTGATTTAGTCGACCGTGCTATTAAATTCAAGGTCGAATCAAAGTACGGCTATCCCAATGTTAGAACCGAGCGTCCTTTGGCTGGTAAAACATTGGCTCTTATGTTCTCAAAGAGATCAACACGTACTCGTGTTGCCACTGAGACAGCTGTTGGATACTTAGGTAAGTGATTTATGACTTTCTAAAAAATATCGATTGATAAATGAACTAAAGGAAGTATTACATCATAGGTGGTAACGCAATGTTTTTGGGTGGTCAAGATATTCAGCTTGGTGTCAATGAATCTTTACTTGATACTTCTCGTGTTGTTAGTTCAATGGTTGATGGTATTATGGCCCGTGTTGGTGGTCACGATGAAATTGAGGTAAGTAAAGATGGATTATTCCGGAAAACCAAAATTGACTGGTGAAAATTTTATTTCATAGACTCTTGCTAAGGAATCAGCAGTTCCCGTTATCAATGCTTTATCTGATAAATATCACCCCACACAGATCTTGGCAGATTTAATGGTCTTGCACGAATATTATCATCATAAGAAGAGTGGCACCCCTGATGTATACAGCGCACATACTCAACATCCCAGCGAAACCTTGAAGGGCTTGAAGGTTGCATGGGTTGGTGATGCTAACAACATTCTTCAAGAGATTCTTGTTGCTTTCCCAAAGTGTGGTATCAGTGTATCTGCTGCATGTCCCCCTGGCTACACATGTGATCAAGATGTTATTGATATTGCGGAGGCGGACGCAAAGAAGACCGGTGCTAGCATCGTCTTCACCACTAAGCCTGAAGAAGCAATTAAGGATTGTGATGTTATTGTAACTGATACTTGGTAAGTTTCACTCTTAAATTCATTATCAGATAATGGTTGGTTAACCTTATCTTAATAGGGTTAGCATGGGTCAAGAAGAAGAAAAGAAGAAGCGTCTCCAAGAATTTGCTGGCTATCAAGTCACCACCGAATTAGCTACCCGTGGTGGTGCTAAACCTGATTGGATCTTCATGCACTGTCTCCCTCGTAAACCTGAAGAAGTCGATGATGAAGTGTTCTACTCAGAACGCTCTGTAGTATTCCCTGAAGCTGAAAACAGAAAGTGGACTATTCTTGCTGTTGTAGATGCTTTGTTAGTTAGAGGTGGTATTTAAATTAACAATATGTGTAAAAATATGACAACTGTGTTGTTAAACGATTCTATATATGATATTATATATATATATATGCTTGTAAAAAGATTAAAATAAAATATTAGAACCCGCAAAATAAGTTTTGAAAATGAAGGATGGAAGTCGTTTCAACTGATGTGTTTGTATTTGTATTTTTTTGGAGATCTTGTTGTAAAATAAAAGCAATGTTGGCCACTTCGTCAAAATCTTTCGAAGAAAGGCAAGTTTTATCAATAAATCAAATACGCGTAGCGTGGACTGTTTTTTTTTCGGGATCAAAAATAAAGTTGTCAGCACATCTACCATTTTTACTAAAGCAAAACACACACACACACAACCCCTTATAAGAAACATCTTAATAAATAATTATAGAACCGTTAGAAACCTTCTTTTTTATAACAAGTCTACAAGGTTACTCTAATTATAATTCTCTTTAGAACAATACCGTATGGAACTATTGATAATACTTGTTGGTATCAGAAAATAAAATACATATATGAAACAGTAAATATATTAATGCGCTACCTATTTCTTTTTTAACCTAATAAAAATAACTAGAATAATGCGGTAGTAGGATATATGACAATTGGACTTAGAACAGTAGTATTTTACTTCTAAATCTAAAACTTGAATATGTAAATATAATAACTAAAATAATTTGACCTGGTATGAGCTTTATACATACTTGATTTTAGCAAGACACCCTTGGCTTTAGAATTTATTTATTTATTTGATTTTTTGAAACATTGAGACCTAGCATGTAGTCGATGTCTGAGAATTTATTTCTTCTTGAATCAACCTGCCTGTGTTTTAAAAATATGTACTTGTTATTTCGATTTAAGTTCAGCCAATCACCTCAATTCAATACAAGTTCGCAACTCAAAATAAACCAATATAACTAAACTATTGCAAATGGAAGGTTTGTTTATTAGAGGTTTATACGAGCTATATTGGTCTCTACAATTATATATGATATTAAACAGATCATACCAGACTTATATGGTCACAATAGCGTAGTTCCGAATAAATTATACAATTATAGTAATGACATTAAAGACAACAAACAATAGTACAAACTTTGACTTAGCTATACTCTTAATATACTCAAGTTATCCTGACTTGTAGTACAGCTTCACTTCTTGAAAATAGATTGAAAAACGCTTTTTATTAACAATTATTTGTTTGTTTTGAATAATTATAATGCTTTCACACTTTACGACTTTCGTATTAAAGACAATTGATAAAGAAGAGATTTCTTCAGTTTGAATTTATTTCCAGTGTATTTATATATTTTCATTTTGTTTACGCTTAACTGTGGCTCATCAATTAGAATATATTTTACGTGAATACTCATAATGTTTGATTCATTTTCTCTTTTTAATCGCGGAGCCCAAGTTTTATAATTAGTCGAAAAAAAAATTATAGGCTCAGTGGTATTTCGAGTAATGGTGTCAAGTCCTCCTCACAAAATATGTTCACCCAATATTTATATTCTGCGTCAAAGATGAGTGGATAGGACGGACCGATAATATAGAAAGAAAGAAAAAGACATATTACACATCGTTCATAGTTACAGGATAAAGCAAACTCTTCTGTTATTTTTTCTATAGCTACACCAGGCGATGGCCTCTTCATTTTAATTTTATAGAGGTGTTTCAAAAAAATGAGAAAAAGTATTGAAATTTTTTCAAGCTATTGAGATATTGAATGAGAAAATCGTCAGACACAAGTAAAAATGCTTGAGGAGTCATCTTGTGATACTTCGACAAAGATACTATTTGGTAAGGTATAATCGTTGTGATTATCAGAAATGATTTAAGTAGCTTTTTATTTAAATCATTTGAATTGACACCTATATGTTGCTCAAAATAGCATAAACAAGCGAGACACATAAGTCGTGAAAATAACTCATAAGAGTACTGTAGAGTTTGTCAGTGAGAAGAAAAATAAGTTAACCAACTTGTCGCATAGCATAGCAATCCATATATCAAAATAAAACTCTTAAAGTGTGTTGAAATGGCTTGTTATGTCCGTTACTGCCTTTAATTGTTAGTTTTTCTTGACCCCTCTGCTTTTCCAAACAACTCTATCGTTCTTTCGCGTTAATTATTTTTCTCATTTTCTTTATCAAGGCTTGATAACTTTTGCCATCTAGCTTGTTTGATTGTTGAGGAAGAGGCTTCGCGTGAAAAGGAAATGCTTAAGGTTCTATCACAGAGGAAGGTCCTATCATTATTTTATTCCGACCTTCTGTTATCTGTATATTTCTCATCTTTAAATCGAAACAGAAATAGTAAAAAAAAAAACCAGTTGACAACGAAAACAATTTCGACTATGTGCAAATCCAAGAGGTAGTTTAAATATTTCTATTTTAGGTCCAAATAAAGCAAGTTCCAATTTTTTCCATTTTAACAACATAATACGATTTTTTTTGTGAGATCAATGAGCACTTAATCAAGTTAATGACAAGACCGATGCCAGAAACCCCCCCCCCCTAATTCGTGCCGCAATTAATTTATAAATGCATAGAAACTAAAGAACTGTATAATTATATAGATTATAAGATAACAGCTTTGTTTGAGAAGACTCATAGCCTTAAAAATAGTTTAAGATCTATCTAAATAATAAAACAAAAAGAAACCAGCTCATTATCAATAATATAAAGATAATGCATTATAACCATTAGTAAACCCTTGGTGTATATAGAGAAATGATATCTATTTGGCTTCAAGTAGCACACTGTGAATTACATGATCTCATGTGAACTTAAGTGTGATAGTCACCAGTGTTTTTTCTATTTTCTTCTTCTTTTTTTGTATTCTCTAAAAGAAAAATTATACCAATAATATATTATAAATAAAAGTATTTGCAATACCTTTCATATTATGGTTTTCTTGACAACAAGGGTGGTATATGCTGTATTACACAAACGATCAAATCACCATGGAGTGGTTTTATTAGTGTGGCACCTTTTATTTTTTTATTCTCATATTTTGTATGGGAAAAAGCGACCCAGCAATAATGAAATGTGCTACAGTCTGAACAAATAAAGTGATTTCATATGAAAGCACTACTCAGATTACTATTTTAGGCTTTTTTGTATAATAAATATTTAAAAATAAGGTACTATTTTTTTTATTTTCTCATTTTTTTCTTTTAAAATAACATATACCTTTTTAAAAATAACAAAAAAACATACAAAAGGGTCCCTTTTCTTGTTTACCCCCTTCTCCATTCTTTTTCATTTTAGACAAATATATTAAGCAATAAATAATAACAATAAAAAAATGACATCTTTCGTCTCTTTAGTTTTGAATAACGCAGACCGTCTTCCTATTGTAGGATCACCAATCGGACAAGCCACAAATTGGTATAAATCACGCAACAGCCAAGAAGAGAGTGCTGCACTTTATGATGAAAGTAGCATCCCACCACCTCCTCCTTATGAAAAAGTACCATCAAGACTTACAAAAATATCAGATTACGTATGGAAAAGGGCCAGTTTCTCTTCTGCAATAGAAATAGATCTTACAAATAAACTTGTTCAAAATAATCAATTGAAGCAAGACTCTATAGTTCATATAATTGATAAGAAACAAATACAGGATGGCCTTACACTGATAAATATTGCCACCGAAATGAATCATTCTTATACTCAACACCAACAACAAATGTCTTTGGAATTATATATGATGGGCTTAGATAAAATATTATCTTCTTTACCAAGTAAGTTCAATATATCAGTGCTTATCCTTCCATGTTTGAATTTAACATTGAAATATCCGTAGTTGATTCTGATCCCTCAGTCAAGGAGGCACTTGAAAGAAAGTTAACTGATTTCAAAAATCAAAACAACCTAACCCTTAAAGAAGAAGGAGAGAAAGAATCTTTATCTGAGGAACAAAAAGAAAAAGCCTTGAGTGGTCTCTCTGAGTTAATTATTAATGTAACTGTTATTTCAGCTATTGCATTGAAGAAGAGTCCTATTCCAGGTAAATAGACAAACTATCAAAATAAGATACTAAACTGTTGTTATTCTAATAATTTTTTTTTTTTTAAAAAAAAATGCCAAATAGGATATTTAAACAGTGCCTTCCTGATGGCAAAATCAGGCATGTATAAGATAGATGAAGCATGTTCTATTCGACAAAGGACTTGGAATATTGCTACCCTTGGTGTTGCTAAAGCAGCCGAAATTGACAAGCATTATGAAGTTCATCAATTATTTGCTGAAGCATTTTACACTGGATGCACTGCACTATTAAAAGCAGGTATTGCATATGCAGAAGCTCCCGGACCCACTGTAAACAAATCAGAGAGATAAATTATTATAGCACATATCTATTTATATCTATTTATTCATATATACATCCTCCTCATTACTTTATCCTTATAATCCTAACAATTAAAATAAATAATATATTACAGTACCTTTATATACTACATATTATATTTGACTATAATACTTAATATACATACATGTTTATTTAAATCAACATTAATCTTACAGCGGTAAAACTGTAATGATATACTACTATTTTTATATACTGATTATCGATGATTGAAATACCATGAATAATACTATATACTAGTGATCTGTGTTTTTCAAGAAAATGAGAAATAGGTTAAGGAATGCTTAATCTCCTTATATCATCAACCCAAGTATTTAAATGGATCTCATTTATAATAAATTTACATTGTCATATGATAATATCACCACCTTATATTTTATATAAATGAACACATATTGTTTTTATTTTATTAAGGCGACAAGCTATGGAGTCAGCTATACTATTTTCAATTATCAGAAAAACCTTTATTGAGTCCATTGATTATGTATTTTAATTCACAGCAGAATGGATGGTGATGTGAACTTGATTTATATATATATATATAATAATAATAATAATGAAGCATATTTCATATCTACATCTGTATTGTACAGATTTACTAGAGAGCTGATATTAATATGAGTATTGTAGATTGACAGACCATTCAAACCATTGTTATCTTATTTAACAGTTTAAACATAAAATAATTCCCTTTTTTTTTTTATAAAAAAAAAAAATTTTTTTTTGGAGCATTGATGAGTGTACGGTATTATTGTTCACATATGAATAAGCAATATATAGTTTTTTCATATTATGTGTTCTTAAATTAAGCTTGTTTCAAAATGTTGAATGGACTTTGTATATATCGTAACATGGTATTGATATTATATTTTACAATTAGAAATGGAAGTGTATTAATCTAAAACGTGTAATAATCAGGAGAACAAGTTTTCTTCAACCAACATTAAAATATTCAAATCAACGCTACAAAAAATACATATTCCTTCGCGCCAAACTGTTCGAAATTAATCGTAGTTTATCATGAAATAGATTCCCTTTTTACAAAAGTGAAAATTATTCATCTTTAATTAAACTAAGACAGTTTCCTTGATGCAAAAGTACAACTTATTCGTCCTTGATCAAAATAAGATGGATTCCTTTGATGTAAAAGTGTAAATTATTCATCCTAAATCGTAATGAAATGGAATCTCATACTGTAAGAGTTGAATTACTCTATATGGTATATTAGTCGCTTTATATATTTATATGTATGTGTTAAAAACACTAGTGTTGTTTGTATAGCTATCACAGTATAATTGATATGACGGCCAAATACTTTTATTTATCTCTTACAGGGTAATTAGTTTTTTTTCTACTGATATTCCAATTATTAAGTTAATTTACTTTGTTATTCCTTACTATTTTTTATTTTGGTATCAATGATTTCTTAGTTATATGTTTAAGTATAAAATCAACATTATTTTGATTTTACAGGCAAATGTTATTTATATTTTCAGTGGTTCCTCGGCAATTTCATCCCGTTGGTTCCTCCCCTCGCGAATGCCAGCTTTTTAAAAATCTAAAGAGTATATCTATGCAGTTTATTATAGAAAAACACGTTTCTCTCTTTTAACACGCACCTCATTACTTTCATTTTTTTTTAAAAAAAAAATATATCTATCTGTGAAGTTAGTGAAGGTCCACTGTACCTTACGTCTGTTATTTATTTTTAACAACACAACGATTAGAAACATAATGTTGAAAAATAAACTAAATTTACGCTATTTATTGGCACAGAAATTTTTATTGAGGACAATTAAAGGTTCTTTTTATTATGATTATATATTGTGGTAATTTTTATATAAAGAATCTCTGAATAAAAAGAAATTTTCTCAATTTCTTGAAATGAACAGTATGCTAATATTGAATATCGCGTATAAGCACACGTATCACATGATTGCTCTGCGAATTCAAAATAAAGTAACGTAAAATTGAAACTACGAATCCGAAGACTTCTTAGCCATTTTTTTGTTGTCAAAAAAAATTAATAGGCCTAATGTCAACAGTAGCATCAATAGAAGAAGCCATAAAAGATCTCAATGAAACGATATCTAAGACTAATGCGCAGTCTATTTACGATCCAAACGCCCTTGCAACCGACATTGCTACTCATGTTATGTCTGAAATCTCAGAGCACGACTATGGTATATACCTTTACATGGCCAACTGAAAGTAACAGCTAATTCGATTTCGTTTAGATTATGTATGCTCTCTGCTATTCAATAAGGATACTGGTATAATTTATTTCTTAAGAGAAGGTTTGCAATCAAGTAGTAAAGACGTGAAAGCAGCACAGCATTCGCTATTAAGCTTTATTATATCCTTTATCGAAAAAGCGCAGACCAGTTTACAGCCTTATATAACTACGATAAAGGTAATGTGGAGAAATGTTTTTACGTTTATACTCAATGGAATTATGATAATAATGGCTGATTTTATGACTATCATTCATTCTGCTAGACTTGCTGTGTATATTTAGCAAGAGGATCACTTGCTCGAATCCGATGCGCAGCGTTGGAAGTATTGATCACGATACTTGACTCTGATAAAAGCAAATTGGATACTGCTGTGTTAAATATTGATGATTTACTTAAAAGGTGAAGATTTATTGATCTAAACAAATGAATCAAATCGATATAATAAACTAATTCATACGATATACAAAGATATATTGAAACAGCTGTCTTGCCCGCCACAAGCTTACCGCAATCAGTAAAAGGTCATGTATTAGAAATTCTAGGAATGATTACAAAATACTATCCAGAAAAAGCTGCACCACATGTAAATTCAATTAAACGATGGTGCTTGGCAGTGCTGAGCGAACATCTTGTCGATGAAAAGCGTGTAAGCCAGGAGCTCGCAGCAAGTGCACTGAAGACATTTAATCTTATTATGAGTTCATCTTCTTTCAGGATGGACACAGATTCAGGCGAGAATGATAAATTATATAATATCGTTTTCAAGTCTCTTCAGATTCCTGATGGTATAGTGCGTTATTCCGTTCAGATGGCTGCATTATCAATTTTCCGAGAAAGAATACATGTCTTTTCCAACTATTTAATTCCTAATTATGCTGATATCTACGACCGTATCAAATTGTTTTGTGATCATAAAAATAGAACATTAAATACATTAGGCTATAGTGTATTAGAATCATTTTTAAAAGAAGTAAGTGTAGGTATATTTTTGGAAGATCTTTAAAACTAATGTGCCTTTTTTTTTTTTTTTTTTTTTTTTTT
>VCJA01005312.1:85820-96412 GCA_024139275.1 Backusella macrospora
GTCTACGGCTGCACAGCTATACATTTCAAAGATTTTCTACCTACTTTTATTAGCAATATCACAAATACAAATACATGTAGTTATATCATTGGTTTTCTTGAATATTTCAGAGAAAATAGGATCAGCAAGCGCAAGGAAACTGCTATGTTCACAAAAGTAGTAAGTATCATTGAAGATAATTTAGTGCCAGCTTTAACTTCAGATACATTTTTATGTTCATAGATTGCTGAAGATCCTCAATTTTTAGAGACTTTGTAAGTAAAATTCAAATTTTTGAGAAAATTACAGCCATCTAATTACACGCACACGCACACACACATATATATATGTATACTTATAGAATTACTAAGTGGAAAGATAGTGATCATATTCAGGATCTTGTTGTCGCTCTGACTTTATTATTTGGTGCGGATCCCGGTATCATGACTAGATATGCGAAGTTACCAGTATCCAATATTTTATGGAATATATTCTTAGAGTTACTCGATAGCAAGTATCCTTATCGACTCCGAAATGATGTCCTGGACCTTCTACCTATTTTTATTTCTTCAGAAGTCAGTGATAAAGAACAGGCATGTCCTATTATATATAAAAATGAGACCAATGATTCAAATATGTTAAACTTATTTAATTTCGTTTTTAGATCGAAGAAAAGCTGAAAGCTGCTATTACTGATCATTTTCCTATTCAATCTAGTAGTCTTACAAAAGGAAGTATAATGTAAGTACACATATAGATATAGATATATATGTATATATATACTAAACATTCTAAAAAACCATAGGTATAATGATTATATCATATCTTTGGATAAGCTTCTTCAAACAATGGTTACTTTCAAGTCTGTCATGATTTTTAAACTACTTATGCCTACTCTTGTGAATGATAAAAACCATATTCATGGCGAAACTATTAGAGACAGTATTGCTAATTTCGCAAAAGGATTAGGTCGAATTACTTTTTTGGAAGTGACTCAGTTCTGTTATCAGTAAGTATTCATATACACATTATATTATGTTTCTAACTCGCCTTTAGACTCTTTACAGAAAAGGAAAAATACCATGTAGACCATAGATTAAACATCGTTCAACTTCTCATTTCATTACTTCCTCGTGTAGATGTTGGTCACGTATATGCGTTTTATGAGAGGAATGTTGTAGATATTATGAATCTTATCAAGGGACCTATATCTCGAAATACTAGTGTTAAAGCAGAAAAAATCATCACTGAAACGAAAGAAAAGATGGCTGGTTATAATTTAATACAAGCTCTTTATGAAATATTACCTAAAGATCTTATCACCGGAAATCCAAATACGCTTAGTACGATTTGGGAAAATGAACATCCTCATACATTAACAAGAACCTTAATCGAGTTTGTACGAGATGAATTCCTAACACCGGTAAGACAGCATCTAATAATCTACATATACAAATGCTTATAATTTTATATAAATAGTTTGGTAACCATAGTCAAGATGCAAGACAATCTCGTTTGGTGTTTGCTCAAGCAGCTTTTACAGCATATGCAGCTGTCATTCTACGTACTCAAACAACGGAGAAAGCATTTTCAGTATTTTTATTCCGCGATGATGGTGTGGAGTACCGTATATGGGCCAACATTATAGATGAGGAGCAGAAATTCGATTTAAAAATAGAACTTGATCAGAATTTAATAACTGCTCGCTTGAAAGATTTCAGAATAATAGCGAGTTCTCGCGTTCAAAAGTTTGTAGAAAAGAACGCATCTTATATGTCATCTGTAGATCTTGAAGGAAGCAGGTAACATTGTTTTTAATGGATTATACACATATGCTTATCTTTTTTCCTCTTTTCCAATTTAGCTTAAGCCAAAAAACTTGGTCAACGGTGAATATAATAGACTGTATTACTATTGATCTATGATTATATTAATCTAAATTTAAATATATGTATATAGGAAATAATTGATGCTATTAGTTCAGACAATGATTTCGAAAATATGGGTCAGCTTTCGTTAGATAGTTCCGGTCCTGACCCAATGGATTTAGACGATGTGCAACCAGAAACTGAAATGACACAACCTGTCGAAGGTTATGAGATTGATATATTCAATAAAAACTACTGCTTGAGAGCACTAACAGAAGCAATTGAATATCTACATAATCGCCTTAGTAAGCCTAGCTCAGATAACACAACCATGCCATATTGGATGCATTTTCTTCACATTTCTTTTAATCAATTAGGTACAGCTCATTAGTTCTGATTTATTAAAAATACTTGCTAATACTCTTTCTCCTAAAATAAATAAATAGGGGTTTCGCTTGTACGCCAATTATATATAGCAAAGTTAATACTTAATTTTCCTCAAGCCTTTGAAAATTATGCTATACATTGGATAAAACCTCTTATGAAGCTTGTAATACGAGGTGCAGAATTTGGAGAACCTATGAATTACTATGTTCAAGATATTTGCGTTGTTCTTATCACCTGGGGTTTACAAACACCTTTTTCTGATGATAGAGATAGTAAATTTATTCTCTTTGATTTCGTGGTATTTATCAATTTTTTTTTTTCGGCTTTAAAAAGTTACTGACTGTGATTATATAGAAATTTTTAATCAGTAATTCATACCATGAAAATACTCGTATTACTCGTAGCAATTTACAGATAATAAAAGGTGTATTTGATGCATGGGGTAAATATATCATAGTTCCAACAGTAAGTATTCTTTTATCTTGTTCTTTTACTCTTATTTTTACTCTTATTTTTACTCTTATTTTTACTCTGCTCTATTTCTTTTATTTTGTATCAATAGAAAGCAATATTCCATCAGATTAGCACCAAAGATACAAAAACAAAACGCAATTTACTAGGCTTGCAAGTCTTGGGTGTTATTTTCTCAAAAGATATTAACCCATATTGCATCGAATCTGGTGTTCTAGAAGAAGGCATTACTGAATTTGATTTTTATAAAGCAGTTGCTGAAAATATATTTAACAGAAACCAAATCGTATCATCTAATTCTGCAGAGGTATATGTCAAAAGTTTAATATCCTCATCTTAATACTAATTCACATGGATTTATATAGCTTATTGGATGGTCTCTTCAATTTATGAAAGCCCATGAAACACCTTTGAGGACACAAATTGAAGAGCTATATGGTCAAAAAATCCTCCAGCTTGGTGAGATTAAAGGTAGTTTACAAGAAAGTAGACTTGTTGCTTGTGCCAGCCGTATTTCTATTCACGACCAAGAGCTCGGTCACTCGCTCCTTACAAAGATTATTTATATATTCCCCAGTCTATCGGGTGTGCCTAAAGTGCATGCACTAGAGTTCATTACAGCATCGTGTGACGTAGAGCAACATATTTTTTATACTATTAAATTAGACACTGTTATAAAGATGATGCGTTATAGGTAAGTAAAAATAAAATAAGAATGCTTATTATAATTAATATGAAATCCTCTATTGTTATTACTGTTAATAGAGAAGAGAGATGTCAGATAGCAGTTCTCAAATTTTTAATTAAATTAGCACCTGTATTGACTGAGGATGACATGAACGCTTTATTAGATGATCTAGTAAAAATATTTCCCAATCATTCAAAAGTAGAATGCAAGGTAAAGGGTTTATATAACAATAAAAATAACGAAATATTATAATACACGAAGGACTAACTTTATTGTAAAAGGTATTGTATTACACTCTTCTAAAGGAATTTTCCGTCACTTCTCCGTCAACGCTACTTCAAAACAAAATTCAAATGTCAATTATACAAGGTGTTATTGATAATAATGAGACTATTTCTGAAGATATATTGGATTACCTTCAAAAGCATTACAGTATGGACGAAAATATCTATAGTACACTTATCAAAATCATGAAGTAAGTACTCCATATTACTGTGTGCATATATCTGTATACTAAAGAACGTTTATAATATTAGAAACATGTACATACCACAAATTGAAAATATTTATATATTCTACAGTACACGCGTTCTATTCAGTTATTCAAAAAAGAGCTACGAGTATAATAAAGTTATCTTCGAAAATCCATTACCAAATGCAAAATTCGATGTCGACTCTTATCAAATCAATACATCGTGGCGTAAGAATCTGTCAATGACACCTCTATTTGTTCCGAGTCAAGTGGAAGAGGTAGCTTTAATAAAAAAAAAAATAACGATTCGAGGGTGAATAAAAACTCATGTATTTATAAACTAGATGAGCATGGATGATATTGAACTAAAAATAAAAGCAACATTAAGATCGCTTGATTTCAGTCAAACCCAACCAGGTGCATTTTCGCTATTATATAGTTTTAATACATCAGAAGATGTACTTGAAAATTATTCCAGTCTATTCCAAGATCAAATAAGAGATACATCTTCCAATAGTAAAATAAAATCTATGGAGTCTTATTCTCAACTCGGAAAAAGATTTGTGAAAACAACAAGAAATAAAACGTCGAATTTTTTTGTTCGCCAACAAGAGCGTCTCCAGAAGCGATTGCGTAAATTTCAAAATCTCCAAAAAGAAGCTACTGAAAAGAAAGTGGATTTATATAGAAATTATAGACTAGGTATTATTTTTAACTTATATCATTATAAATTCTTTTTCTTCACCTAAAAATAACATCTTACTTATTAATTTATTTAGGTGAACTTCCTGATATTCAAATTGCTCATATGGATATTTTGAAGCCTCTTGAAAAACTAGCAAGTAGTGATTACAATATATCTCGTATGATCTATAGCAAGCTTGTGGTTTCCATAGTTAAAAACAGCTTAGAAGAAACAAGAAATGAAGACGTAAGTATATTATATATGGATTAATTATGTATTATCAAGACGCTTATCATTTCTTTTTATGATGAATTCCTTTTACAAGGTTGACTTTCAAAGCGAAGTTATTGACGCTATCCAGGACAATCTTTATAAAAGTACAGAATGCTTTACACCAACTATTGGATCATTCTTACGTATTTATTTTGATTTAAATGCTACTAATTTCGATAGTACGTTAATTAAGCAAATGAGTACTAAAAGCAACAATCATCATATTGGTATTGCGTTGTTGGAAAATAAATTGCTTAAACATGACGATCATGAAGATGAAAGACGTAAGTCAAACTTTATATACACAAAATCACATTTATTTCGTTTATTTTCTTATCGAAAACAAATAAACAGAATCCAAGAGAGTCCGTATCTCTGAAGGAGGAATGTTGCACCACGATAAAAAGATATGGATTGATCTTTCAGTATTGTTCAAAGAGATTGATGAACCCGAAATTTTTCAAGGCACTTATCAAAGCTATGTTGCCTCTAATGATTTACCTAAAGGTATCTATGCAATACATAATGAATTCAAAGTTTTTTTTTTAATATCAATCATTTTTTAGATGCTATCGCAGCTGAGGTTGGTTCAGAATATGCTCGTGCCTACAATCTTTTCAAAGAGGCCAAAGATAAGCTACTTTCCGAAACAGATCCAAAAGAGGTATGTATTATTACTAGAAATTTGTATATTTAATTCTTATAAATATTGTAGACATCCTTATGGGATGAAGAGATGCTTCATTGTTTTGAACAACTAACACAATGGGACGATATTGCTATTCAAGTCCGTAAAGCATTACCAAATGCAAACTATGGGAAACTGTGGGAATCTGGATACAAGGTAAATACACAGTGTGTGAAATATAGAAGCATAAAGTATTTAAATGGCTTTGCGATAGGATTTTTACCTCCCTTATTTCATGAAAAGTTTCACAAGACTTCGTCATGGTATTACATACCCAGATAAAACCATGGAGAAGTGGACCATCGATGATGTGAATCCGATACTTAATTTTATTGATAAGTCATCAAAATCAACTTCAAAAAAGAGCTATCTTTTAGACCACTTTCCCTGTGGTAAGTCACAATACTAATAAATTTAACTCCATAATAATAATGGTACCATTCAACATATATTATATAGAGATGGCTATTACCGAAATATACCAAGACAATCATAATGGTGGAAGATACATTATTCGTAATTCTTACGATTCACACCTACATGAATGGTCTACCATGAATCCACTTGCGCATACAAGCCGTTTAAAGAAACTAACAGAGCTACAAAGGGTGATAATAATATTAGAACAAAAATAAAACATTTCGAATAACCATTATTTTTTTTCCTTTGGTTAGACTGTAGAGATTGAGGATTATTTCGAACTTCTAGCAGAAGTAAAATCTACATCAGCTAACTTATTTAAAGTAAAGCCCTTCTTTAATTCACTGCGTCACAGGTAAATGTTACACCAGTTAAAGGGAGAAATATATATATTGATACTCCCTTTTATAGATATCCCGATAAGCATGTTGATTCGATGAGTATATGGGATGATATTATTAACACAAGACTACTATTTATTGAGGATTTAAAGGATAATATATCTCAACAAGTGTGTTAATATTTTATACCCTAATTTATATTATACAACAACTATTAATCTTATTTTTATTTAGTCTTTTGAGAACATATCAGCGATAGTAAATCTAGCAGAAAAAGAGTTTTTGGAGACAATTGCTGAAGCTGCACATAATCAAAACATTGATAATGTGGCGGTTAAATATTTGGTCGAACTTAAAAACATGCAGCAGCTTGATGTATACCGATTTGGTTATCTTCGACAGTACTACGTACAAGCTGTGAAGATGACTAAAACCAATCCAATGAGAAGTAAAGCAATTACTAGCACCTTGGCTAGATGTATAAACTATGAGGTAGGAATGAATTAATTTATTTTCTGCTTCTTTAACACGTGTTGATACCCTTTTTTATTATGCTATTATTATTAAAAGGTTCCTGTAAACTGCTCTATTGATAAATTACTTGAAAATCGTCTCCTGCTGTCCAAAATATATCGATTTATTTTGAATGAAGTACAAGAAAGTCCAAATATATTCCTAGACATCGAAAGATCAAGTTCTATCATAAAGGCGGTGAATAATAGTCAACATTTATCATCAGTTCATAACTTTATTGACTTCTTGGAAAAAAGTGGATATGAGGAGTTTATTGAAACAGAAAAGAAATTGACAATCGAGGTAGTGATGTCTAGAAAGATGTACATAATATACTACTTTCTCACTCTTTTTTTTTTTTTAATAAATAGGATGATATATATACGCAATGCCTATGGCATTTTGGTAGATATTGTGATGATATTTTACGCTCAATGCAAGAGTCACCTGATAAACTACATCCTCGAATTGATCAAAGTAGCTATAGCAAAACGGTAGTTAAGAATTACTTGACAGCTATGGACCGAGGTTGCAAACTTGCAGCTGAGAGATTCCCCCGTCTATTAGAATTATCCGAACTTTATCCTGAATCAGGAGAAGTATTTAAAAAATATGTAATATTACAGATACTTTTTCTAATGATATATAGAAATATATTTGAAGCTAAAATACATTTTTTTTTTAGTCCAATTCAGTTCATGGAACTTGGATGTATATTCCATGGATACCTCAGTTGGTTTCTATCCTTGACACCAAAATCGCTAAATTTGTCTTTCCTTCTATCAAACGACTTGCTGAAAGCTACCCAAATGCACTTTATTATCCATTCCATATATCATTTGAACATTATGAAATGGTTAAAAATAAACTCGATCCAGAAAGCGTTGAAAATATAGATCAAATCAAATATATGCTTCGTTCGCCTTTAAAAGAAGAGTTTCTGTTGGAATTACGTCGTTTAACTGATCCAGAACATATCCTGAAAGATTTTATAGACTTTATACAGGTGAATACTCTAATCCGTAAAACACACACACACACATATATATATATATATATGCTAATTTCTCTTTCTGCTTTTATCAGTCCATCGTTGGAAGTCAAGAGACACCAAGGAGTTTTGTCGTAAACGCCTTTGATCAAATAAGTCAGCTATTATTAAATCCTTACAACTCTCGTTTAGGTACAATTCCTAAAGCATTTGCAGTCAAACATGCAACTGAACTTCGAGAAATGATGGGAAAGAATGGATCAAAGCTTGTTAATATATCTGCCAAAGACCTTAAAAAGATCCTAAACTATTGTGATAATACTATTCAAAAAACTACATCGTCTTCTGGTAGAACAGGCGCAAACCTCTTGAAGTCGTACTCACCTTGGTTAGCAAAGTTCAAAATTGGCGATCATGTTGAGGTAATCTATTTTTCTTAGTTTAGTATATGTATTCTAAAATGGACGTCTAATTACTATATTGTTAAATAGGAGTTAGAAATACCTGGCCAGTATGATGGCCTAAGTATACCATATCCCGAGTATCATGCAAAAATTGCTCGTTTTGACGACTCGGTTTTGGTCATGAGCTCTATGCGAAAACCAAAACGAGTATGTATCTATGGTACAGATGAAAAAGAATACAAGTTTTTAGTAAAGGGAGGAGAGGATTTAAGATTGGATCAGCGTATTCAACAATTATTCACTGTAATGAATAATATCATATCAAAAAATAGCTATTGTTCTCGTCAAGAAGTAAAAATCGTAACTTATAAAGTGATTCCTATGACAACCAATATAGGTGTCATTGAATGGGTAGACGATACAAAGCCACTACGTGCTTGTATAGAAGAAGAAGTCAACAGTAAAATGATGTTTAATCGTATGCAAGGGTTATACCGTGCTTGGATTACTAAATGTGGAGGAGGCTCAAAGAAACCTATGGGTAATATATTTATGTATTGCATGCAGCTTCTTTTTTGAAGGTTATAGGCTTACAAATTTTATATTTTCTATAGAGGCGTATCATAAAGCATTTACAGAAAGTAGAGCCAATGTCACTGCTCACTTGGAAGAAACTTCTAGTTATATTGAACCAACTGCTGTTCGTGACTATCTAATGCGATTAGCATCATCTCCAGAGGCCTTTTTATTTATTCGAAAAGGATTTGCCCATAGTTTAGCTACCATCTCTATATTTGGGTATATATTAGGTATAGGCGATAGACACTTGGAGAACTTTTTACTAGATATTAAAAGGTAAGATAAATAATAATGAAGAAAAGCACTTATTTATTTATTTATTTATTTATTAAAAAAAGTGGTCGTTTAATTCCAATTGATTTTGGTCATGCATTTGGTTCTGCGACAGAATTACTACCTATCCCAGAACTTGTACCCTTCCGCCTTACGAGACAGCTAGTAGGTGCATTAGAGCCTTTAGGTATACCTGGAATTCTTGAACATGTCATGGTTCATATCTTACAAGGTACAGCGTTTTAGTATATAATCCTGAAAGTGGGAATTAATAAGTGTATATTAACATGTATTTCATAGCTATCCGTGACGATAAGGAAATATTGATAAATACTATGGATGTATTTGTCAAGGAACCGTTGTTAGATTGGAAGAAATTTGCAGTAAAACAGGCTAAGCAACAAAGTAACTACTTCAAAAAAAGAAAACAATGTACATCCAATTGATTTTTCCTTTTTTTTAAAAAGAAGATAGAGCTAGTGGATCAGGACCAGGATCTGGATCAGCTGATATTGATGATGATTCATTAGAACAAGAAGTGAAATGGTATCCTCAGAAGAAAATGGATATCGCGAAGAGAAAACTTAATGGTGATAATCCTTCAGGTAAAATACAGAAAACTCAAACTTCTGCGTTTATACATATGTACTTATTAAAACCATTCTTGTATTCATATACTATAGCAATTTTAATCTCTGAACTAATGAATGGACACCAGAATCAAACATACGTAGAACCCTTAAAAATGATTGCCAAAGGTGATCTTAATATTAGCTACCGTGCCAGTATCGGGGAAAAATGCTCCAATGTTCAAGAACAGGTCAAATGTCTAATTGATCTTGCAACAGATCCGCTCGCTTTAGGCGTTGCATGGATTGGCTGGCAATCTTACATCTAAATCGTTTATAAAGTGCTGTTTTTAAATGAGAAATTGGAGTTTTATCAACTATATAAATGGTGTTAAGAATAAAAAATAAATATGGTTGCAAAGGGAACTTATATAAAGCTTTATTGAATAATATCAGACAGACTCCTGGTATAAAACTTAGGAAATGAAAGTGTTCGTTAATTTTACAGACAAAATCTGTCATATCCCATAGATCCGAACAAATATATATATATATACTGTATTTTTCAAATTAATGAGAAAAGCAGTAGAAGGATATAATTGGACAAGATGAGGCTAATCTTGTGATACTCCTAAGTGAATATAAAAATGAGTGCTTTTACATGCTCTTATGGATCCACAGCACAAAATTTAATCGCTATATTTAAATACAACCATCCACTTGAGTTAATCATGCTTATTGCTATATATAAAAATTGCACATAAGTTTAAAACGTTAAGTAACAAATGCATGATTCAAAATTAATCATAAACGTCACCGCTTAAGAGCTTGGCCTGTAAATGTCTCTGCATGATTATAAGGATCTCTTTAGAAATTTTGATTACTATTGTTTTATATCACATTGCCATACTTTCTATTATTTCTTTTTCATTCTTCATTTTCATTTTCATTTTCATTTTCATTTTCATTTTTTTTTTTTTTGACTAAGAGC